>PVJI01009233.1:0-66487 GCA_004026765.1 Micronycteris hirsuta
CTGGCTGGTGTAGCTCAGTGGACTGAGTGCGGGCTGGGAACCAGATGGTCCCGGTTCGATTCCCGGTCAAGGGCACATGCCTGGGTTGCAGGCCAGGTCCTTGTGAGGGCCATGTGAGAGGCAACCACACATTGCTCTTTCTCTCCCTCTCTGTCTCCCTCCCTTCTCCTCTCTCTAAAAATAAATAAATAAAATCTTTTTTTTTAAAAAAAGGTGGTTTTCTTATCCTCTGGCATTTCTCAGAACTGCCCTGCCAGCTCAGGATGCACCTTCTCCTTTGCAGTCACCAGGGTGCGGACCATCACCGCACTTTGGTGTGAGCAAAATATAGTAAAAAGGTCTAATGAAAAAGGTTACATGTGCAGTGTGATCTGAAATCCCAACCTCTATTTCACTGGCCTGTTGGCTCTGCTGGGCTTTGAGGATGAAATTTCCCTAGTGGACAGTGCCACCCCAAGATGAATCTATCAGAACTCCCGGTAGCTGCAGCAGTTCACTATGTTTTGCTGTCAAGGAAACTGAGGACCTCACAGTCAGATGTAACAGTCAGAAGGGACTTAAAAGACCCTCTAGTCCAATTGATTTTACTATGGGGTGGCTGAGTATCCTAACGAATTCAATAGTAAAGGTTCTGCCAGTATATGTGGTCTCTGATATGTATATGGAATAGAGACAAATCTTAATTATTAGACCTACTGGCCAAGGAGATATCACTCAGGGCCAGTCTTCCCCTTTAAGGCTGAACGATTACTACTTCCATTATTACTTTCTCTAGTTGACATTCTTACTGATTAACCAGGGACCCTCCACACACATACACCTGCATAACAACCTAAAATAGGTAAGAGATAAGGTAAGCCAACCTACCAGAGATGTAAAAGAGGGTATAATATTAAAAAGACCTTTTCCTGTATGGATATCATAGCTTCCTAATTTGTAAAGAATCAGAAAAACACATTTTCTATATAAATAAAACAAAATTGAATCCCTGTCACAAACACTATTAATTAACTTAGAAATCTGCTTTTAGTCTGTTTTCCAAAGGAAGTCTGTATAGGAAGAAACTGTATCTCAGAATCAACAATCAAAATTAAAACAAAAGAATCAACTATCAAGACAGCTACAAAATCGCCTGGCAATTGACAAAATTCTTTTCCAATTAATCTTTATTTACAAGTCGTGCTATTTAAACAACTTCTAAATTCTAACTGTATAAAATCTTTACCATATCATGTTCATGTGTCACAGAACATAGCATTTTTCTGCACAATGGTTCCCAAAGTGGAAGCATAATATGGAGAATATTAATTAATGAGACTGTTACAATTTGAATAATGTGAAATACATAAAGAAAGTAAAAAAAAGAGAAAATCCCAAATGCTATTTTTGGTTCGGAATGGTAGTGTGGCTTCTTTCGTTATCTCCTTTCATTCCCAAAACCTTGTTAAAAAGAGAATAAAGTGATAAAAAGGGCAAGAAAAGCATAAGCGAGGCACAAAGCAGATGGATGATTAAGAACTAACCCAAGGGACAGTCACTGGAAGTTACAATCTTCAAGAAGAGTCTGCTGGAGGATCCCAGTAGAAAGTGAATGGATTGTCCTGGCACCACCCCGCCTCAAATAAGCAGGACCAGGGAGCAGTACAGACCCAGGGGAAGGGGATGTTAGAAACCAAGCTGAAAACTCAAGCTTGTGAAACTTCAAAGAACTGGTTGGCCCAAGACCCTCACCTCTGCCAGCACCCCCAGGACTCCTGCGAGGGCAGGGGCAGCTGGCCGCAGGGCTGAGTTAAACTGAAGTTGCTAAGCAGTGGGGTCTTCCGCTCCTTCCTCTGTGGAGGAACTCGCACCACAGCAGGAGCCGGAGGTAGGGGCACTTTCCAGAGAGAATTGCTTTTTTTTGATCGCTGAAGAAATGGATCAGCCCTGGGTAGGTGTGGGGGTGGATGGAGGCAGGAGGTACATGGAGAAGGAAGTTTAGGGGCTCCAGTTTGGAGAAAGTTGGCTCAGCCTGTGATCCCAGAGTGCAGGACACCATTCACAGCTGTCACTTTCAGGCGCTGAGATCCCAACCTGAGTCTCAGGATCTCTTTTACGTGTTAATAGGCAGCTTGGCCTCTGACATGAAAGCCAGAGACCCAAATAATCAAACAGGAAAAAAGGAACCTGGAGGAACACAAACTATTCCAAGGACAGTTGAAGAAAACTTCAAAAGACCTAGGAAATTATCTTAAAGAAAAAAAAAAGTGAAGTTATTGCAGCCCTCAAGTAAAAACCAAATGCTCTTTAAAAAAAAAAGCAAAAATAAGCATTAGAAATTAAATATTTCATTTAAATAAAGAGTCCACCAAAGGATTTGAAGGAAATCTCCTGGAAAGTAGAACCAAAGCCAAAACTTAGAAAAATAGAAGAGAAAAGGGGGTAAACATAAGAGGGTCCGCCCAGAAGGTTTAATATTCAAGTAATACAAATTCTAGGCAAAGAGTACAAAGAATATGAAGGGGAGGAATTATTTAAGAAATAATACGAAAAAGTTAGACAGGTGGAGGGGTGCAAGCATTGAGAGCCAGAAACAGCAGTCCCAGGAATAAAGAAACAAATGAAAAAATCCACACTAAGTCATGTCCCTGTTAAATTTCAGAACATCAGGATAAAGAGAGGATCTTTAAAAAGCTTCGAGAGGAAAACAGGACACATTCAGGAACCAGAATGGCATTGTACTTTTTAAAAGCAGCACTAGATTCCAGAAAATAATGGTGCAATGTCTTCAAAATTGAGGCAAAATAGCTTTTAACCTACAGTTTTATGCCTGGGCAATCCTTCAAGCACAAGGATGGAATAAAGATATCTTTCAGATATGCGGCAAGTCAGAAATAGGCTTCCCAGGCTCTTCGGGGGCTTACAGAGGACATGTTTCTTAAGACAAAGAATTCACCTAGAAAGAAAAGATACAGAAATCCAAGGAAAGAGGGTCTCCCCCTCTCTTCCCCATCCGCGGGCGCAGTCAAGGGCAGTCCCGTGTCCTGGTGAGCAGCCTCAGCCCGGCAGCAGCTGAGACAGCAACTCGCCCAAGAAGTGACCCGGGGGATACAGAGCTCCAGGAAGCAGACATATACGAGTATTTGTGAAATATTATTCAGAGGCATATGGCAGAAATGTTGAAACATTTGGGGAAAAAATGACTCTCGGGTGTATTAGAAAATAAGGCCGAAGACAAAAGGAGGCCTTTAGTAACTCTATGACAAGGCGACAACTTTCTGAAAGAAGGCAGCTGTGTTTGTAGTATGCACAGTATGTAGCTATAGTACACTGTTCATAACAAAATCAACTTAAAATAAACTAATTATAACGATTCTAAACTTTTTATAATTTTTGCTGTCTGGCACATTCCCTGGGTAATTCAAGGGAAAAAAAATACAAAAGGAGTTAAACACATCACTATGTTACATTTGCATATAGAACAAATGAAACTTTTTAATTCAAAATGTTACATATACAGTATTCTCAGATGGCTGTTTGGAATCTGGGAACCTAATACTGATTACAATTCAAATAACTGTTTCTGAGTTTGGAGAACCCTACCAGCCTCTCAGACCCACGTCAGAATAAACCAAAGGCTCTGTTACTGTGTTTTGTCAGTGAGACGATTTAAGCTGCCTCCACTGTGCGTGCATGTGGACAACATGCATACGGGGATCAGTGACTCTCCAGCTTACCTCGTTTGGCCTCTGCTCACATGTCACTTCCTCAGACCAGCAGCCACAGAGCTCTGTACTCCCATCATACCCTAACCTCTTACAATGCTTATTCATTATCTGTCCTGTGCACCAGAACATAAGCTCCATGAAGACATCATGGTGTCTGTCATTCACTCCTGTATCTCCAGGGAGCATCATTAATATTCAAACAATTGAGTGAATGAAGGGTAAGTAGAAGGGAGAGGTATGTGCCTGATAGGCCTCCAGGGAAGCATCCACTGAGCATTCCCACACTTCTCATGGAGGGCACCCCACATCACTAACCCTCGAACCCCACCTCATGGGGATGTTGTCTGGATGGGCAAGGCATGGGTCTGTTAACAGTTGCCTCAGCTGATTCTGAGTCTAGCCATCCCTCTAGGACTTTAAATAACTATCACCTATTTTTGGAGCCCAGTTACATCCATTCTTGTTTGCTCGTCTTGGGGATTTCATGGATCCCAGAGGCATGCACTTACTACTGTATTTTGCCATGTATAATGCACACACGTTTTTGTGCTCATTATACATGGGATTATTATACCCATTATTATACCTATGGTATATAATCATTGTACCCGTGTACAGTACGCATCCTCATTTTTCCATCAAAAATTTGGGTAAAAAAAGTGCACATTAAACACAGAAAAATACAGTATATTTATTGCTAAGGTCTTTATAATTCAGCTTTTTGGTAGATAAGTCAAAACCTCAACAATGGGGGCTGGTATCACCCTCCCTTTGAGTAGTGCTTACCCTTACCTATAGTGAAGGGGCAGCCACTTCTGGGCTGGAACTCAGCAGAATGTAAGTGCATATCTGACAAAAAAATATATTAGAGAGAAAGTTTACCTGGTGAAATACCAGAGGGCTCCTTGAGGTGCCCTTTCTGAATTTCTTTTGGTAGACAATGGGCATCAGAGCAGTTATTCTCTTATTCCTATATCCTCCACCATTTTTCACTATTAAACAATTTACCGGATAATTCAGATAAGAAAAGCTAGATGAGGAAGATCAATAGGGAGGCATCCAAAGGTACAAACTTCAGCTAGAGAATGAATAAATCATGAGAATGTAATGTACAGCATGTTGACCATAGTTGATACTGTATTACATATTTAAAAGTTGCTAAGAGAGTAAATCTTAAAAGCTTTCATCACAAGAAAAAAAATTTTTAACTATGTGTGGTGATGATATTACCTAGACTTATAATAGTGATCATTTTGCAATATATGTAAATATCAAATGATTATGTAGAACACCTAAAACCAATATCATGTTATATGTCAATTATAACTCAGTGAAAAAAGAAAAGGGGAAGCATCCAGAAAAATGATACATAAAGATTTTCTAAAGCAATCCCAATAAGAAAACCACATATTATGCACAGGATATCTTAAATAATAATAAAATATTTATACGCAAATGCAGTTCGGTTATCTTCTTTAAATATGCTCAGGCTGTGTGCCTTTCCTCAGTTCTCATTCTATTAGAAACCACATGCCTTCACGGAAGGCGTCCTTGGAGTCACTTCAGGGACACAAATCTGAGAGGCAGGATGTTTTGCCCACTTGTTCAGTGACGGTACAAATGTTGACTGAAAGTGTAAACTTGGAAATCAGAAAGACCTTGGGTTAACCTTGGGTTCCACTGCTTACTGCCTGCACGTCACAAAGCAGGTTATCTACCCACAGTTGAGCCTTGGCCTCCTTGACAGTAGAAGGATGCATAACCTACCTTACTGGATGGCTGTGGGCTTTAAACAAGATGACATACCAAAAGCACTGAGCGTGATGTCAGGCACAGGGAGCACTGAAGGGCTGCACAATCACAGCCATCACCTACTCTCATGGGATCCAGGTCAGCCTGAGAAGCAGTACGGTCCTGAAAAATGTCTGCAGACAGGCCATCGGGGGGAACCACAACAAGAAGACTGCAAGGACCCGCGGAAAAAAGTCAGGAATATATTTCCAGCAACTTCTCAAAACCTTGCAATGAGAAGCAAGTTATTTGGAATGTTAGATCTATCACAATGAGAAACTTCTGTACCCCTATATTCCCGGAACTCAAATGAGGAGAAAACAAATTATGAGAACGCAGAGCACACACACTGTTTTCAGCGATGCTGCCTGATTTTTGCTCGCTCCATCTTGGGAGATCAAAAGGGAGGATCAAAAGTTTCCAAGCAGCCTTCCTGAGACAGAGGGATGGGCACGTATCAGAGTGTGTTTGTTTTCTGGCTACAAAAAGAAATACCATGATCCCAATTGTTCAGATAAATCATGCATAATATTAACTCTGAACGTTCAAAGAAATAGAGAAGAATAATGTCCATAGGCAGTGTTAAAATGAGAATCAAAAATGAGACTGGGAGGCCAGAAGCACAAATATGGTTGGGTGGTTTTAAAAACTCATCACTGTTATCACTGTTACTTGTTTTAGAGTAGCAAAGGGAAACGGTTATCCCCAGACTGCACGAAACTAACATCTGAAGGTACAGCTATTAAAAAAGAAGTACTTTTCCACCCACATTTTTAATGTTCAAAAAGGAACTTTTGGAGTTTTTCACCTGTAAGTGGTCTGGCACCTTGACCTGATGTTTGGTTCCCCACACTCTGCACGGAAAGGCTCTGTTTCAAGATGGGAAGAATTAAAATCTGAAAGCCCTGGACTGTGCAGCTAGTTTCCCTTCTTAGAGTTAGTAAGTCTCCAGAGTTTTTTGGCTCTTGAGACTCAACTGATACCTCTTAGCTGTATCTACCTGCACTGCCCTGACTGGAGGGAACAGCGTGTGTAGGACAGAGTGCTCCCATTCATCAAATGTGCAGACAATGTCACAGGACAAGGTCAAGTGGAGGAAAGAGAAAAAGAACACACGAGTATTGTATTAAGTCTCTGGGGATAAGGGAAATGACATTATTATCAATAAACAGATGGATGATAACTACATAAACATTTAAAAAAGTTAAACTTAATGACAGTTATACACATTAGATACATCTTCTTCACATCTACGAATCGTACTCAAGAATCCTTCTGACACATTTTGGAGGCTGAGACATTTCATAGTCCTATTTAAGTGTTTATAAAAAGAGATATTTTGATTTGTCTTAAAAGTGTTGTCCTGTATTTAATCTCTTTGTTTTCTAATGGAACAAGGAACCTAAGTATCTATTAGCCTTAATGTAGATTAAATAAGGAAACTGCAAAAATACCTTGGGTTATGAAGACAGACTATGTTTACTAATAATATATATTCATTAGGTATACACTAGCTAATAACAATGATTATTACAAAAATTACTAGATAGTCCTTACTATATGACACATTTGCTCTACATTTCTTTACAAATATTAACACATTAACTACTATAATAATTCTATTAGGCAGGGACTACTACTCTCCCACATTTTACAAACGAAGAAACTAAGGTCCAGAAATGTGAAGATACTCAATAACTTGCTACAAAACACGCTAGCTTTACTTTGGCTAGGAAGAGGTGGGGCTGGAACGTGAACGAGGCAGAGTGGCTCCATGCTAGACTCCTCTCCCGATATCTACGTGGCCAGGGAAGAACTGAGTTGCTGCGATCGGGGCTTCTGGGGACGGCTCTGCGGCTATGTGCTCAGATGCAAACACCAAGGTCCCGACAGCTGTCCCCTCCCTCAGCTTTCTCTGGCTGTCTTCCAGCATGTCAGTTCATGGATCGTGGAACTGGGGAGCAAACTTGAACAAACTGCTCTTTGTTTCTCTATTTGAGTCCAGCTGCCACCAGGAAAGCATCACATAGAATCATGTCAGCTCTTCTAATGGAGCTCAGCATGCCTTCTGCTTTATTAGGCTCAGAGACACTGCTTCACTTAGATGCCCTAATTGGTTTACCTACTATTGATTTTTCTTTTTCCTGCTTAAGGGATTCTGGAAAGAACTGCATAGAAATGCTATGCAATAAACCTGCCACAAAAGAGGCATTTTGCTCTAAGCCATCCCATGGGGTCTTGAGACATGTACTTTCTGGCCTTCTCAGTGCTTGTCTTTAGGTCTTGAGGGAGCCACTAGGCTGAGAGTCCTAGAGGCGGCTCCCAAATGCCGCATGCTTCACATTAAGGAGAAGCACAAAACGGTTTGGGGTGAACAAACCATTCCCGATTCTCTACGTTCTATTATGTCCACCCACGTCTGGAATCTAGAATTATCAGCCTGAAGTGGAATACATTCTGGACAAGTGTAACAAATAAGGTAATTTACTTGTCTTTCCCTTATCTTTTCCTAAGAAGCTACATGTTCATTCATTCATGTTCTCTGGGTGTACTATCATGACATATCCAAATGTCAGCGTCTGGAAGGGATGGGACACCCCAGACCTTGAAACCAGGCTAACTCACTCCACTCATGGGTTACAGAACAATTACAGCATGAAGGACCGCATCTGGTCTGGATTTGAGGGTTGGCATCCTTGTACATTCAGCCAATATGTGAGTTCCTCCTATGTTCAAGACTGACCTGACTGTCGAGCAGGAGGGGCCTCACTGGACAGGCAACATTTGAACACAGTTTTGAAACAGGTGAGAGAGCGATCACAAAGATGCTGGAAAAAGACACATGCAGGGGGCTGGAGGCACACATGCGCCCAGCGTGAAAGGAGGCGGGCAAGCTAACAGGGATGCTGTGTGCATGCCGTGGACTGCTATGGGGACCATGACTAACTCTACAGAGAACGACACCACTGTGACACTTTGAGCCCAGGAGTGAGGGCTTGGGCTCATGAGTTAGAGGGGCTTCTCTGGATGCTCTGCTGGGAAGAGGTAGTAGGGGGCCAGAATGGAAACAGGGATCAGTTAACTGGCTATTTTGGTGATACCAGGGGTGTGGACCTTCATTATAGTAGTGGGGTGGTGAGAACTGGTCATTTCCAGGATGTACATGAAAGGTGGAGCCAGCGAGATAACATGTAATTACTGTCTTCCAGATTAGTATTAAATTTCACTGGAGCGACTTTGGTCTGTTCTGTTCTCTGCATCTCCAGAGCCTAGAGCAGTACCTGGCACATATCAGTCTACAGATATCTGTTGAATAAGTAAATGAAACTGCCAAGTCCAAAGTGCGACCAAGTGGCTGATCTGGGATTCCAATCCAGGCCATTCTCACCTCCAAATCCTAGTTCATAATCACTGCAATTCCGCCTCTGCTAACATTACTATTTATCAAGAATAAAAATTTTCCTCCTGCTCTAAGTTATTCACAGTGTAATGCATTTCTCAACATCTGAATAGGCACCCACATCTTTATAAATCTGCAAACAGCTTTGACATTGGGAAAATAAGGGTCCAAGATCGGGAAAAGTCCCAAGAAATTCCTACACGCCCAAGCCTGAGTCTGGCTCAGCTCTGGTTTGAGTCTCTATGTGTACAGGATTTACTGTCTGGTAGAGATACCATATTATTACCATTACATAGTTACACAAAGTACATGCAAGAGGAATTCCTTTTTTGTAGTTCTAAAGAAAATCGAAAATGAGCCAGGAAAATCTTTAAGAAACTAGATGGGGATGGGCACAAGGAGGTGAACAACGGAGTATTTGGGAAAACAGGGTTAGTCAAGATGAGGCACAGATTCTGAGGAAGATGGATTTTACCAGAATTTACAGTGATCCAGCCACTAATTAGAACAACAACAAACTTTCCAACAGAGAGAAACAGGTAACCCCAGAACACTTGGTTCCTGCAGGGGTCTGGTACCCATTAAGACCTCTGCTCATGCTGCCTTTAATCAGAGGACCGCACAGCGTGAAGTCTGGAGAGGAAGGACCTGCTGGGTTTAGATATTGCCTCTACCTGGCCAGCTAAAAGCCCTTCAGCAAGATACTTAAATTCCATGCCTCAATCTCCTCACCACTAAAGTATTATCCATCTCCACAGATTATTACATCAGGATTAAGTAAATTGACACAAGCCAAACATTTAGGATGGTGTCTTTTGGCTCATGTTGCTCCATGAGGTTTACTGAACACTGTTCACTGCCCCCAGTGCTGGGAAATGCGTCTAAAGGCCCCCAGCTCATCCGGGTGACTGAGAAAGGAAATCTCCTTCTTGTGCCTTGCGTCCTATGCCTGGGGTTCAAGAGAGAGATAGATGTGGAGTCTCATATCAAGAACCTAAAGTCCCCGAGGCCAACATGAGGCTGGCCGTGATGACAGAGGCCGTGGGATGAGCATACCCGCAGAGAATGCCAGTACCTCTTATTGAGTGTTACACGTATTTAGAGCTTTCAAAGTAAGTTCTGGGAATTCATGGAAATATGTATTCTTGTATCATTACTGTAATAAATAATCCCTCAATATAAATCTATGTGACTCTTGAGGAAGAGCAACTATGGCTTTAGGAGGAATTCTCTCAGACTAATCCAATCCCTTCTCATAGAAAGGGGACGAGTCACAGGCAGAATCTATCAGGACTTCTGATTCTGTTTGTATCACAGCAATAATCTGGGAGTAGTGTCTCCCTGTACTAATATTAGCCTTGAGTTATTGGGGAGTATTTCCCTTCTTAAGGGACAGGACATGCTCATTAAATACCCAGAGTGCAGGCTAGGGCAAAAGTACTAAGTGTGCAGATGACATTAATGGCAGGGCAGGTTTAGTTTAAAACACGAAATACGAAAATAAAGGGACAAGAGGCTAGGAGGGAGCACGAGCCTTTTAAACTGTGATGGAGAAGTCACTTACATTCTCCTCCGACAGTCATCTTCTTTCCTTGCTTACTAAGTTTGTGCCAAGGCATGAACCCAAGCAATTTGCAGATACGGACACCAATGAAACGCCATGAAGATCCGTGCCCGGAAGGCCCTTCTTTATTAATGAATCGCTTCCAGTCAGAGATCTGTTTCCTTCTTTTGCAGGAAACTTTAAAAGATCCCTTAGAACCATAAAGCCAGGTGATATTTCCTGTGAGTATGTTCTTGGGAACTGCTCCCAGGTTTAATGGGAACCAGAACTCATCTGGCACGAGGCCGGATCAGGCTGGAGCCGTAACCACGAGGTGGAGCCGCACGCCCACCAGGGGGCTCTGGGACCTGGCCCCGTGGGCTCTCAGCACCACAGTGCATGGTGCCAAAGTGAAAGCATAGCCATGTGAAGTTCAGCTGCAGGGTGGGTGAGTCGTTATTAAAGCCACAAGCAAACGCTCAAGGTACAGATTCTGATACTCAGACTTTGGAAGTCGAGCTTTAGACAAGGTGATATTCATAAATTACAGTTTATTTGTAAACATTACTAAGTAAGTTATGGATGGGAAGATAATAATCTTAAACTCTAATATTATTGTAATTTCAAATTGGCCTAAAACAACTCAAAATAAAATTATATTGTTTCACCAATGGTCATTTGCTTCAAGTGTAACTAATTCAAACTATGAATATCCATGAGTGACTTTCTTTGTTTCACTTATCTCAGCTAAATAAGACACAGAAAGTGCCAACCACGATGCTAGGCACAAACTTGACATTCACTGAAGGTTGAGAGAATATGGCCTTAATCCCTGTTACTTCCTGCTTCAGGGAACAAAGGGCTGGTGCATCCTTGGAGGGACAAGGGAAAAGAAAGCTTCTGTCTTTCACTCACTCACCACGTTTACGGATCGAAACAGTTTGCTTAAAGAGGCATTTGTGATGGAGTCTTTTAAAGGCAGTTTGCATGCTTGCATGTCTTTTATTGATGATTCATGGCTTTTGTATTACTACAATGTACATACACTCTGTCTATAGAAGTTTACTTTTTCAGATTTCTGGTGTTCCACATGAAACCAGGTTGTTAGTTATTGTCTTGTTATTCATACATCCAAATACCTCTCCATCCCTTCCTAATTGTTGCTTCTAATCTACTGAGTTAAAAAAAAACAGATAATGAAATTTTTAATATGCACATTAAATACAAGTCAAAGGCATTGAATGGACAATTTAGAAGTGAAGAGCATTATTTTTGAGTCATTTATATTGAGAGAGATATTTTCTAAGCACAGAATTATTTTTTAAACTTACAGGTAAGTGAAGGTTGGGTCTGGTACAAAATAAACCCGTGTATTTAGAATGTTGCTTTATGTTTGCAAAAAAAGAGATATACAGAATTTTAAATAAACACAAAACATACAATTACTTTTATAAAGGTTAATTTGCATTATTTGAATATCCAATATTTTTCCTAACATGAAATTTATGAATTGCTATAATCAAGTAATAATACCCAATTGAATCAGTTTTATACATTTAGAAATAATGCTATCTTTAGAAAAGTGCAGTTCCAAAATGACATTTAGGAGCAGATTTTATATTTGGCCTATGAAAATTTGAAATCTATTCGCCTATAAGCATCTTTTATAGCTATTTAAAGACTCAACCTTTTATCTGAGGAATAATCACCACCAGTGTTTCCCTTCTGTGTCACCCCTGAAAGTGTTTGGCACAACTTTACAGCATTGTTTGAGTGGCACATTCAAACAGCTAGTATATAATTGACTTTCTGTGGAAATTTTCCCCCAAACTGAAAAAGGAACTGTGGCTATTTTAATCTGATTTTCTACCCAGTTTGTCTGCATTTGAAAGAAAAAAGGAAGTGTAATACTTGGGCAGTAACATAATCCCAGTCAACTTTGGAGGTAATTTTTCTAGAATACAAAGAATCCTTAGTCAGGGACTCTGGTTTATTGTAAAGAAGAATATGAAAAATAAAAATAAAGTTATCAGGAAAAATACATTTAAAACACTGTCCCCTTTTCATAAAACTGAATTAAATTTTCATGATGCATGAATCACTGTAACAGTTCCAACTATGTTCACCTTCTGAGCCATTGTGAGTCAGTCATTCTCCAAGGAAATTGAAATTTTACTCATCTTAACCACTTCCTTTCCTTTTCCTCCTCTACAAATTAAAATGCATAATAATGGCATAAATTTCATAAATAAATAAACAGATTTCTTCTTTTTTTTCTAATCATAGCATGTAGTAGCACTTTCTGGTTTGGGGTAAATTAAACTTGTAAGTACAATACATTTACACCTCTAAACCAATGAGTATGTTAATGCAATCATTTGCCTTGAAGAATTTCTTGGATAAATAATTCTAAACAGCCCGAACGTAAAAAAGTGGGTATTAAGTAGGGAGCAGGTTAAATTCCTGCTGGCCCCAAATGACAGGTTACTTTCTCCCTTTGGATGGAATCTTCAGACCTTCATGGTGGGCCCTATCTCAATTTCCCAGGGAATTCGGTGCCCCTGAGCTATTTAGTAGATAGTAACAGAGGAATCATCAGAGTAAACACAGAAGACATGATGTTCGGATGTTCAGTTTGGCCATGTCTTTCACTACAGCCTTTGAATTGGTAAACTGAGTAAGTTACAACAGACGGTTGTCTCAGGCCTGCCCCACAACCCCAGTCAATCAGCTGCATGGAAGCGCGGATTAATCACGGGAGGGTGGTGGGGGGTTATTCAGGGTAAGGGCCAGTAATCACTGCAGGCTGGGGTGTCGCTGGCTCAAGTGACCACCCTGACCATGCCCTGCCTAACCTGCTTTTCTGATGTCAGTGGGACTTCCTGGTGGCCCTTTTGGAACTCCATCAGTGTCCCAGGCACCTTGCCATTGTCAGGATTATAGACCCTACTCCCCTGTGTGCCCTTCAACAGCGGCACTGGAGCCCAGCTAGGGAGGAGTAGGAGCCTCCCCAAACTGCCCTCGTGTACCCCCTGCCCATAACCAAAAGGGATGCCTACACAGGGTCGGTACTGCAGGAAATGAAACTGTCATTTTTTAGTGCGCTTACTAGAAACAGCTACTGTGCTTTTCTTTGAGGCCAATAAGTAAATTAAGCCCTGGAGTCTTTAAGAATTCTATTTAGAGACTCTCACAATAGCCAAATATGTATAGCAAAAAAAAATGTTAATTTTGTAAAATTGGATTTTAGTCTTTCACCCTGTAGCTACTTGGGAATTGATTCAAACTTCCATTCAATCCCTCATCTGGCCCTCTGATAAATGTTATTTATGGAACAAGGGCTGTGGCCCAAGCACAGGGCTGGATGTTTAGGGTGGAGGGGGAAGTGATAAACAGCTAAGACAGAGGCCTGTATAGCCTCGTGGGGAAGATGAAAATGAAGCAGGCAGACAAAACTCATGAGATGTGTGATGTGCTTCGATCCAAATTCCTCTCGTACTAGTGACATCCTGGGCAAGGTAGCTGGTTCCTCCTCATCTACTAGCACCTGTAATAGGGTTGAACAGGGTCATTGGGTGAATTGAGATCTTGTGTGCCAAGGAACGTGGCAGATAACAGGCACCCAAAAAACAGGAGGTGATGGTGGTTAAGAGTCAATTACTTCTGGGACTCAGGGGAATTTGTAATGAAGTTTCCAGGAAGGGTAAGCAAAAATCTGTCAGCATTTTAACTGTGGTGCAGAAGTGACCAAGTGGAGAAGGGGGCAGCGGGGACACCGCCAGCAGAAGGGCTGTCTGAGCTAACTCATGACCCACAGAAAGCCAGACAGAAGGGATGGGGGTGCACTGCTGTTGGGGCAGAAGAGGAGCAGGAGCTGGAGCCTGAGGCACTCCAGGAACAAGTAGGAGCTTCGGGCTGCAGCCAGGAGGCTGGGACTGCGCACTCTGGCTCCCCTGAGCAGCAGACACCGCTGGCCAGGAGGAGGCCAATGAGGAACAGCAGCAAGGTCCAAGTCACCATTTTCCCGAAGGTACCAGAAAGCCTCCTGTGGGATTCAGGCCAAAAGAGGGACTTTGTGCAATTTTTAGATCAAGTCTGAAGTTGAGGCCTGTCTAGCAGTGACATGCGGGTGGCCTCTGTGGTCCCACACGATCCTGAAGGTCTCACCAGTCAGTGCTGGTTCGGGTGCGTATATTCCCCATGTGTTTATCTCTGAAACTGCCCTTGTTGATGAGTGTTCTTAAAAAATAAAAACAACCAGAATCTGAGAATTAGCAAAGGATCCTCCAACTCCCTTTCTTTACTGGCACCTGTGTCCTCTTGCTTCTCACAGTAACTTTCACCTCAGGTTCAGGCATTAATGTTTTGGAATAAAAGTTTGTTTTTTCTTTTTAAAACTGATGAGTATGATTGAAATAAGTCACGTGAAAAACTACATGCAAATTCATGTATATTAAGAGGGCGGATCCTGAAAAGAACAAAATCAACTGGATTCCTTGCTACACGGCTGTGAAGGAGTTGGAAAAGGCAGGGAGGAATATCAGTGTGAGTTTGTCCGAGCTACATTTGAACCAGCTTCAATCCCTGAACATGATTAAACCAACCTTGGAAAGCGCCAACATTCCCCACACACGGCTTTTCATTTGCTGTACGTGATCAAGCGCGCTGTCAGTGTGAGGCCCGGCAGGGGACAGTGTGACCACGGGGGCCACGCTGGTGCCACCAGGGACTTTCTCCAGCATTGTAATCAGCTTCCTTCCTCTTATGCAGGCCACAGCACAGGATCCGATGCATTAACAGTAACCCAGAGGCTCTTATTATTATTCACTATACTAACATCTTTCAAAACCAACCAATTTGGAGGTTTCAAATTATAGGTATTTATTATAAGGTTGAAAGACACAAGAGAGTTTTAATTATTTCAGATGTTTTCAAATCAAAACATTCTGCATGCATATTACAAAATACACAATGAGACCTGAAGCTTGTTGACTGAAACTAGCAAACAAGACCACATGCTCACCCACCTGCAGATTGCGGGGCGAAGCTAGCAATCGCTATAGAACTGGCACTAAGACTCACCACGTTTCAATAATGAAGTGATTTGGCTGTTTGCCTAGGCGGCATACCTGTGGGACCTTCTTTTACAATGAAAACAAACAAAAATGTTTATACTGCAAAAATATTTTACAAAAAGGACCCCAATAATATGAGTCTCTGAATATTTAATGGCTGGATTCTTTGAAAATTAAAAGTAAATATTAGAAAATCAGAGAAGTTTTATAACCAACAAGGCATCTGTTACTATATAAACTGCCTTTAAAAGGCTAAGGAAGTAGATGAAAACACAATATTAAAGAGAACGTGTGAACTCCTTTTTCAGTAACAGAAAATCCAAATGGCAAGAGAATTCGACTACTGTTCACTACAGATGGTCCTCGCTTTTCCAGATTATTACTTTATACAGAACCATAGAAGCTGAATCCATGCAACACATACTCAATAATCAGTGGTAAGAATCATAAAGGTTCTGTGACCTTTACAAATTTTTAGTTGAAAATCTCTATTGTTGATCATAAATATGTAGGGGAATGAACACTGTAATTTAAAACACTATAATTGACAACATAAACACATTGAGAATTCATTTCTTTGTAAAAACTCGTCACAAATAGTGGGAACGATCGATGCCTGACCGCTCCGCCTCATCCTAGAGCACACAAACGAGGCAAGCATCTTTGCTACGCCTTGGTGAACAGTCACAGTCCTCTCTGGACCAGCTTCCACCATTTATTTTATTTTTTATTTTATTTTATTCGTTTTAGCTTCCACCATTTAATGGTTTGTGCTTGCAATGTCATAACTATCTCCAAGAATTCCTTTCCTGTGGAGGTTTTGATGGCGTCACTTCCTCTGGGACAACTATTCTTTCTGTCACAACCACTCTCTTCTCATTGACGCTGTAACTTCTCTTCCCTCAGTGCCTGTCTGCATATTCGAGCGTCTCGAACCATGGCAGTGCCAACACTCCCACGGTGACCTATGCGGTCTATCTACCTTTGATTCCGATTTCATTTCCTGCATCACCACTTCGCATTGCTCTGCCGCACTTCCTTCGTGGTTGGCCAAATCCTTTTTTAAGTATCCATTTTTATAAAATGTCTTAAGTTATCACCTTGAAACAAGGAAGTAGCATCACTGCATGCTTTCCCATCCATGGGTGAAGTGAATAACAGATGCTCAGTGACCCATCGCTGACGGACTTTGAATGAAGTGACACGGTTGGTCATCGGTCAGGACAAGCAGCTACTACTTACACAGTGACTTGTGGATTGAAGAGCTAGTGACAAAGTGTGTACTTTATGCGACTGTAGTTAATATACTATGGTAACTGAAATGTAAAGAGTGGCATTGGACAACTGGTTTTACTTAGCCAAAAACATGTGATCCAAATTCACTCGGACTGGAACCGTGTAAAAGCAAAGAGAAGTGACTGGGCGGAATTCGAATCTACTAGAAACTTTTGTTCTAACTCCATGGCTGCAGCAGAGTATTTCATATTTTTTCATAGTGGGCCAACAAACAAATCCTCAGGCTTTACCCAAACATTCGGAGTTGAAAAAAACCTCTGAATATAGAAAAACTGAAACCTCTGAAAAAGAACTCAGCCATTTTTGGACCATCAAAATGACAACAAAATAACACTATATGGGAAACGCTTTATACCCACCT
Source organism: Micronycteris hirsuta (assembly GCA_004026765.1). Lineage (NCBI taxonomy): Eukaryota > Metazoa > Chordata > Mammalia > Chiroptera > Phyllostomidae > Micronycteris > Micronycteris hirsuta. The sequence continues at coordinate 17,174 of PVJI01009233.1, forward strand.
TCTCAGTTAGTGCACACAACCCTGAGGGAACTGAGCAGCTAGGAGTCAACTAGCTCACCAGAGTCACCACACCATTAGGTGGTAGAGCTGTGATGAGACCCAGGTGTACCCACCTTCAGAACTTGTCCTCCAACCTTAGGTCACATGGAGCCCATAGCAATTTTAGGAAAATGGCAAAAATCTTTGAAAGCACCCCTCTCTGCCTCCAAAAGGCAATGCTGTCCGGAGCACCTGGTTCTACCTCTGGTGAGAGCGCTCATCTGCACACTTGACAGCTACCCATCTGAGGACCCTTTCGTCTCTCAGGAAAGGCGAAAAAAGGCACCTTCCTCCGTGCAGACTGCTGGTACAGAAATCCACCGCCTGCAATGTGCCAAGTCCAGCAGGTGCGGATGTAAGTTACTCAGTTAAAACTCAACCTGTATTCCCAGCAGCAGACAGACTCTGGTTTTCTCCATTGATAAACTGTTTTTCTTTCCTTTAAGACATCACTGAGCCATGTCATTTGAGAACATTTCTGGAATATTATTTCATACAATACAGTTTTATTTTGATCGATTGTGTTTCCATATAAAAACAGATTTCAAATATTTAAGGGATTAAAAAAGTAATCAATTATGATGAATTTTTGAGACTACATAACTATAATATAAAAATAAGGATTATTAGTATAAAAACTGTGGGAGTAATTATTTCAAAAGCAGTTAAATAGTGTCTTTCCACAGAGAAAAGGCTACAAGTGAGTTATTGCAGTTTAATTTTTAACATTTATGGTCAGTTTTATATGTGACAAAAAAGTCTGTAATCATTCTTTAATCTAGTCTCATTCTACCTTCTGGTGTTCCCCCTCATGGGTGCAAAAAAAAATGGTCCTTATGTAAAAAGATATATTTATATTTCATTTTTATTTGTAGTTTCAGTAGATGATTTTCTACTTTGTCTAGGATGCAGCCCAAACTCAGGTGTTCTGTCATCTTTTCTAGTAGACTTCCTTAAAATCCACCGCACAGGCTTCACAACATGAAGGCTTCACTACAATTCTCGGAGATAGAACGGGCAGAACTACAGTGTCCCTTTCTGACGATGTGATTTCATATTACACTTCAAGAAACATCTCTCATCTAACCAATGTGTTTTGTAAGTTGAAAGGTAAACCTTGAAACTGACAGCAAGAATTAGAAGCATGCAAAGAAGCAAAGTCTAAGAACCTAGAAGCAGAGTCAAGATATCTCTGTCCTCGACTTTCATTCATTCATTTTGCAAATGCATACTGAGTGGGTTGAGTGATAACCACAGTGCAAGGTGCTAAGAAGTGAGACAAAGAAGGACACAGTTTCAGTCTTTAGCAAACTGCTCTAGCTCAGCAGACTAACAGACAATATATGGGGGTGTGATATCCAGTCTGTTAGAACAGAGCATTAGGCAACTTCAAGGAAAGGCACTAAATGAGCAGTATGGGGCTGCAGGAGGCAGGAAAGAGGGGCTTTCTAGAGGTGGTGATGCCAGAAATGGATTTCAAAGCACAAGAAGTTCACTTGAGTCCTTATTCACATTCACATACATGCTATGGAGTGCCAGGAGGAAACAGGATATGCTGGAAAAATAAAAGTATTATGACTCAATTTTGTGCCTTTATGTTTCCTGAAAGGGGTCAGAGTAGTGAAATTGATGGGATACTGGAGTAGTGCATCTGTACAATTTACAACCAAGGTTGATTGACATCTGGGAAGTGACATGGGTATTTGCTTATAGAAATACAAGGCATAGCAGCACAATTTACTGCTTACTTACCAGCACAATAGCCAAGTGCTGGAAGCAACCTAACTGCACATCAGTAAATAAGTGGATCAAAAAACTGGTACATTTACACAATGGAATACTATGCAGCAGAAAGAAAGAAGGAGCTCCTATCCTTTGTGACAGCATGGATGGAACTGGAGAGCTTTATGTTAAATGAAATAAGCCAGATGGTGAAAGACAAATACCATATGATCACACCTATAAGTGGAACCTAATCAACAAAACAAACAAGCAAGCAAATAGAACCAGAGACATTGAAATAAAGAACAAACTGACAGTAACCAGAGTGGGGAGTGGAGGGGGATAATGGGGGAAAGAAGGGGAAGGGTTGTCAAATAACATGTATAAAGGACCCATAGACATAGTATAAAAACAACATTAACACTGAAGATTTCCTTTCTCTTCAAGTTTTAGATGAAGGGCCTGTGCATCATTTAATAAAGTACAAACTGGCAAATGCTATAGCTCCAGCTGATTGCTTCCGTCTCTCCCCTTGTGGATAAATGAAGCAGGTGTCCGGGGGCTCCAAATAAGACAGCTACTACTGCCTCATGGCTGGTGGGCACAGACCTGTCTTGGCTTTGAGGAAATGGCTACAAAGAGGTACAATGGGGAGCTGCTAGATGCCATTTGCCATTGAGAACCACAGCTGTCTTAATGGTTGGTGACTTAAGTCCACTGTGATTAAATTACAGTGAAGTAAACCCTAAGGACTCCACCAAAAAACTGTGAGAACTAATGAATGAATTCAGTAAAGTTGCGGGATACAAAATCAATACACAGAAATTTGCTGTATTTCTACATACCAACGATAAGTGATCAGAAGAATTAGGATAACAATTCCATTTACAAATGCACAAAGGCATAATAAAATACCTGGGAATAAATTTATTCAAAGAGGTGAAAGACACAGATTCTGAAAATTATCAGACAATAAAGAAAGAAATTGAAGAGGATACAAATTAACAGAAGGACACACCATGCTCATGAATTGGAACAATTTATATTGTTAAAATGTCCTCAGTACCTAAAGCAATACATATATTCAGTACAGTCTATTAAAACATTAATGACATTCTTATCAGAACTAGAACAATTAATCCTAACTTTTATACAGAACCACAAAAGACCCAGCATAGCCAAAGAAACCTTGAGAAAACACAAAGTAGAAAGTATATCACGTTCCCTGATTTCAAACTATACTAAAAAGCTTCAATAACCGAAACAGTATGGTGCTGGCATAAAAAGAGATATGTAGATCAGGGGAATAGAATAGAAATAACAGAAATAAATCTTCAATTATATGGGCAACTGATCAATGACAAAAGAGATAAGGATATACAATGGGGAAAAGACCGTCTCTCCAATAAGCGGTGTTGAGGAAATTGAGCAGATGCATGTAGAAAATGAAATTGGAGCATTCTTTTATATCACATACAAAAATAAATGAAACATGAATTAAAAGATTTAAATGTAAGGCCTGAAACCATAACATTTCTAGAAGAAAATATAGGCAGTAAACTCTTTGACATTAGTCTTAGCAATATTTTTGGTTAATATCTACTTGGGCAAGAGCAACAAATAAACAAATGTGTCTACATCAAACTAGTTTCTGCACAGTGAAGGAAGCTATCAACCAAACAAAAAGACAACCCACTGAATGGAAGAAGATATTGCTAAGTGATATATCTGATAGGCATTTAATATCCAAAGTATGTACGAAACTCATACAGCTTAACACCAAAAAAAAAAAAAAAAAAAAAAAAAAAAAAAAAAAAAAAAAAAAAAAAAAAAAAAAAAAAAAAAAAAAAAAAAAAAAAAAAGCAAAGAATCCAATTAAAAAATGGGCAGAGGACCTGCATGGATATTTCACCAAAGGGGGCATACAGATGGCCACCAGACATATGCAGAGATGCTCACCATCACTAATCATCAGAGAAATGCAAATTCAAAACAACAGTGAGATATCACTTCACACATGCCAGAACAGCTATCATCAAAAAAACTCAACAGCCCTGACTGGTACGGCTCAGCTGTTCGGGTGTCACACTGCAAAGTGAAAAATTGCCAGGTCAATTCCCGGTCAGGACACATGCCTGGGTTGTGGGTTCAGTCTCCAGGTGGGGTGTGTATGAGAGGCAACCAAACAATGTTTCTCTCCCCGCCCGCCCCGCAATCTCTCTAAAACACAGGTGGCAAACACAAGGCCCACGGGCCGAATCTGGCCCTCCACCTTCTTTTATCCAGCACCTTGTTTCTACCTGGTGGCAGCACCAAGCTCCTTTCCCCTAGTTAAGGAGCAGTTACATTTATACAGTCCTAAAATTACATTCGGCCCTTTGAAGGCAACTGCGAGGCTGATGTGGCCCCTGGTGACAATGAGTTTGACACCCTCGCTCTAAAATCAATCAATAGAAACTAAAATAAAATTCTAAAATAAATTAAATGTAGAGCTGTCATTCAACCTACTATATCACTTCTGGGTATTTATCTGACGAAAACAAAAACACTATTTCAAAAAGATATGTGTACCCCTAAGTTCATTGCAGCATTATTTACAATAGCCAAGATATGCAGGTAACCTACGTGTCCACAGACAGATGAATGGGGAAGGAAGATGTGGTACATGTATATGCTGGGATATTACTCACAGTAAAAAAGAATAAAACCTTGTCATTTGTAACAACATAGATACACCTACAGGGCATTATGCTTTGTGAAATAATTCAGAGAAAGATGAATACCATATGATTTCACTTATATGCGGGATCTAAAAACAAAACAGACGAACAAACGAAACAGAAACAGACCTACAGACCCAGCTACACAGATGGCTGCCAAAGGGGAGGGGGTGGAGGAAAGAGTGAAAGGGAAAAAAACATTTACAATATAGTAGAGAGCAGCAATTTTCATCCTTTTTCATCTCACGGCACACGTAAACTAGTTACCAAATTTCTGTGGCACACCAAAAATAATATGTTTTGACTTTCTGACCAAAAAAAAAGGTATAATTTTGACTCATTCACACCAGACAGGTATTGTCGTGTTGGCTGCTGTCATTTTCTAATTCGATGATCTGAGGGAAAAGAGGCCAGTGCCCTGACTAAATTGTCAGCACCTGCATGTATTAGACATTCTTGCAGCACGCCAGTGGCCACAGCGCAAAGGCTGAAAATAGCTGTCGTAGAGTATCATTAAGAAATTAATTCTTAAAACATGGAAAATAATAGATTTTGGAGGACGTCCATTTATTGAGATTGGAAATCAATACAGCTCTAATGAATAATATACTCTATTTTACTCTGACTAAATATTCATTACAGTCATGCCTATTTTCAGATTAAAATAAAATTATCATTTGATGAAAAGGTTAAAAAGATGTTTAGAGATTTCACTGCCTTCTGGGAGTAAGAATTGCTGGCACAAGATTAGACACAATTAATTTATTCTTTAAGTAAGGTTAAGCTAGTCTGATGAGGAATAAATGATCCTCCCAGTATATGTACAACCATAGTGCTTAAGGAGCTGGCTAAGGCATAAACTTCAAGACTTCATGTATTAAATATATCCACACCAATTATATTTGACTTGTATTATGATCCAGACACAAATTTACTTGTAAAATAACTGAGTAGACCTAAGATATAAAACAAGTTTTGCCGTAATGACGAGGGTTGGATTACATCCCTCTAAAATGCTTCTGAGGATGTTCTAATCCCCAGGACTTCAGAACGTGGCCTGATTTGGAAGTAGGGTTGATGCACATGTAATTAGTTAAGTTAAAATGAGGTCATACTGGAGCGGGGGGATCCTAATCCAATACGGTTGGTATATGTATGGTCTCTAGGACACCCTTAAAGGAGAAAAAACTATGTGAAGAAGAAGCCAGACAGTGGGCTGATGCTTCCACAAGCCAAGGAATGCCAGAGATTGCCAGCAAACACCAGAAGCAAGAGAAAGGCATAGAAAAAGGCATGGACCATGGATCCCCTGATCTAGACTGTTGGCCTCCAAAACGGAGAGGCAATGAATTTCTGTTGTTGAAGTCACTCTGTTTGTGCTATTTTGTCCAGGCAGCGCTAGGAAACTAATGCGATATGTGAAATGTATTTAACTGAGATCAGAAGTCCGCCCAACTTTGGAACTTACCTTACGGAAACAACTCCCAATACCCAAAATGAAATAAGCGACTGTCCTTTCAAAGTCTAAAGGGAAGCACCAAATTAGGCTTAAGAAGTGTCATTTCAGTATTTGTAGTTTGTGAATGTGCATGTGCTGGGTATCACACAGACCCAGGAGAACAGAATTTATAATCCCTGCTTCCAGAAGATTTTTCTAGAATCCAAGTTACAACAGAAAAGAAAAGGACCAGGGACAGGGACTGGGGCAGGGAGAAATTTAGCAGGACAGCATTGACAGAGAACTCGGAGGAGCAGAAAGCATGCACAAATTCACACAATGTGACTAGGACCCTCAAAAAAAGGTGATATTTTTAAATGCTTATCAATTGGGAAGTAGGAAAAGAGAATGAAGAGGCTCACAGAAATGAACAAAAAAACCCTTTAAATGTAAACAAAGCATATTAAACACATAGCTTGCATTAGGCCTGCCTACCTGATAGAAAAGAACAGACTTATTAAGAAATATTATATTAAGAAAATAAAGAATAGATGAGACCTACTCTGAAAGGGAATGAAAATATGGCTCAAAATGTATATGCAGTATTTATATCTATATACATTTAAATATCTTAATGGCATGCACATGAAATAATGATAAATGTCTGCAAATTAATAGGTATACAAGAGCTAAATTACTCAGAGGGACCTGAGAGGAGAATCAGAAATGAATTATGAATTAAGAACCAACAAACTGAATAAATAAACAGTTACTTGCCATAGAGTTTCAAAAATGTATTTAAATATTGAAAATTTGTTAAGTGTTTAATTTTTTAAGCTTATTAGGTATTCACTTTTTAAAACTACATTTAAATATTTCAGTATATCACAATTCCAACATCACCTTGACTATCTCTGTATACCCCTTCACATGTTGCTGCCAGTTTTAAAATAAGAAATTAGCAGGAATATTGACAGTGCACAGAAAATCCACTGTTAAGTGAGAAAAGTGAACAGCTAGTCATCTGATCTGTGCGGGGTGGATAAACACACCATGTCTCCAGAAGGAAGCTGAGATTTAAAGGCGAAATCAGTACATAAACAGCAAAGTTTGCTTAAAGAACACTGTATCCTTTCAGATGAACCTAATGCCATTCCCCAAACTTCGATATGGGAAAATAAGGGCCAGTTAGTGTGAAGAGAATATAAGGGTACTAGCAGCGGTTACTCTGCTTATATGAAGTATTATTATTAATAATATCAAAGGTGACACTTTTCAGATGAGAAAAGTCCATTTGCAATTTAAATGAACGCTTTTGTTTCAATAATTTTAACTATTTGAAAGCTAAATATTAATCTTAGATTTATTTTTTTAATACTAGCCTAGTGTTAATGTTCCTGGAACTAGCCGGAGGGATTAGAACTGAGTAAGTACGTTTCTATGGTAACAGACTGCTTTGCCATGGAGAGATCATTTCATACATTTCCTATAACCCAGCAACCACATGGGGGAGAAGAGAGATCTGCATTTTGGGTTTTTATGGTCACCATCAGTTATGATTTTTGGTAGGATTTTTATTTTTATGAGCATGTATATGGCATTATGTTTGGAAGTTACCTAAGCTTAATCTTTATTAAATTTGTACTGAATTTATTCAGGTGACATTGGTTAATGAAATTATATAGGTTTCCGGTGGACAATTCTATCATACATCATCTGTATATTGTACTGTGAGTTCACCACCCCAAGGCAAGTCTCCTCCCATCACCATTTATGCCCCTTTATCCTCTGCTACCTCCCCCGCCCTCCCTGTCCTCATTAATAACCGTACTGTTGCCTGGGTCTATGAGTTTTCATCTTTTTCACCAGCCCCCTTAAATTTTTTTCTACTCTTTAGTCTGTCTATGACCAGCAGGCACGTGCTCTGATGGACATGTGGTGGTGATAAAGTCATCCACGGCTTTGACTTTAACTCACGCTGTGAGTTACTGCACACGGGATTACAAAATCGCTGGATCCTGAGAGAGAGGAGGGGCTAAGCCAAAAAGCTGGACATTGGCAACACCCGTCAAGCAGATGAAATACAACAAGTGGCTGCTGTCCAGCAGGGGCTTCGTGAACACCAGCTGGACAACTGAGCAGTGACAAATGACCAAGTGACCTCAAGGAGGACCAAGCAGAAAGCATGGCCTGGAGAGAGGCTCATACTCCAACTGGAAGCAAGGGTAGTAGGGGCCCCAAACCTGCAGGGGGCTGGTCACAAATTCCTGAATTAGGGGGCCTCCACTAGGGCTGGGTTTTTTGTTTGTTTGTTTGTTTTTAAGAAAATGTTTTCATTCTGCTTTGCCTCAAATCTAATTATGACTGGAGAAATGAGTACGTTCACCTTTTGGAGTGTCATATTAACTTCAGACACTGTCCCACAACAGAGCAGAGTGGTCCACCAAAGGACACGATTTGCCAGAAGGTCCCTCGTGTAGGAGGGCAAAGGTCAAACCAAACCTGCAGTGCACGCCGACCCCAAGTAGCAAGCAGCCCAACGGGGCTGGGACTCAGGTGCTGTGGTTTCCTCATCTGTACCAAGGGCCGGTGGCAAGAATGAAGTGAGAAAAGCCAGGTTAATGCTCTACATGGGGCAAAGTGGATAGCAAGCATCCAATGAATGTCAGCAGCTATAATTATTCTTGTCAATGTTATCAGCATTGTTTATACTAAAAATTAGGCAGTGTCCTTTGGTAGGTGTAGTGGGGTAAAACTCAAGTCAGTCTTTATAAAAAACGAGACAAAAACAATGAGATTCTGAAAGAAACTCTCTGAAGAGTGTACAGAAAACATTAGCTCGATTTTGAATAAAACTGGTGAATTAGAGTTCTGCTACCGAGTCTTCCTCATGCAGGACACAGCTGGGGAAAAGGCACAAATCAGACTTCAGATGTATAAAGAATAACATATTCTAAAAGATGTCAGAAAGGCAAAAACATGTTTTCAAGATAAAAATTGGTTTTAATGGTATTTTACCTCCGTGAAATGTTTTCTTCTAAAAGATGATCTCCTGACCAAAAAATAAACAGAGGCTACGTGAACTTTTACAATGAATAACTTTAACTTGGAAGCAAAACTTACCATCTATGTCCCTATATTACATCTATCCCTCAAATTCTCTGTATCATATCATTATAATGTTAGGATGTTTACGGTTTTTCTCTCAGTGATTTTCTTTTCAAATTGTCTTAATTAGTTTGGTCATAATCCACTTATCATACCAAGGAGAATCACCTCAGAGGAAAATTATGGGTTCCAATCAGAAAAAACTGACCAGGGAAAGACGTGTACTTCGCATAGTAGAAGGTAATGGCTTTAGGCTCAGATTCTCTATTCGTGTATTTGTGTGTGTGTAAGGCACAAAACAAACAAAAACCACCAATAAATTAAACCACAAAACTAATTTACTATGAATCTAAGGCACCACATTTTAAGCACTACAACGGAGGAAAGCAACAGTCAAGTATGAGCACTTGACACTGAAATAAATCCCCATGCAAATGATAAGTTTGATACAGCTCTCTAATTTTCTCAGAGCTGTGGAAATTATAGCTTAGCCACATATGACCTTCAAGTGATGAAACAGCTTAAGATCTTTGTACACTAAAGGTCACCGATGGATGCAAATAATGTACAAAGGCAGAATCCGATGGGCAGTATTAAGACCACATAGTTGATGTGAAATAAAACCACTCATCTGTGAAGGTTTTTATTTAGCTTCTCCCTGCCCTTTGTTGGACAATTTGATCGTCATCCTAAACTTCAAAGCTTCATTGCAGAATTTTCGCCACTACTAAAGGGATATTCATGGCACCGGGCTGTGTTCTTGTCAAAGGTAATATTTATGTACACGAGAATGTAACACGGTTGTAACAAGGAAAATGTCGCAGATTTAAAGAGATGAAACTTACAAGGCGGCGAGCTGATGTGCAAGAGTTTCACCTTGGAAGCCCTCTAAGCCAAAAGATAGTATGCAAAGCAGGAAAATCTGTCCTTAAAGGTTTTTGGAGAAAGTATTACTTCCTTCCCTCTCCTCCTTTTACTCTACGGCTGGGCCACATTGAGGGTGAGGGCAGTACATAACTCTGACGTGATGTTCAGTATTCTTGGCATTTCCAGGGATTCCAGTGCACACACTCAAGCTGGAATCATAAACCTTTCTAACATTGGGGAGATGAGACAAATGTTATTTTGTTTATTAAACTAAATGTTCGTATTCACAGCATCCCATAAAAAGCAGGACACGTGACCCCTCTACTCCAGCCTATTCCGAGAAGGAGAGCATACACGCTGTGTTATGGCAAGAAGTATTTCGTTGAATTCTGAATTTAACTAGGAAAATGGGACATTCTGTTGCAAATGTCATTTTTTGTAAGAGTTCTAAACTAGATATATGTCTTGAAAATATTATTTGTACCCTGAAGGTATTAGGAATTCAAGTCAGTAAAATAATGACATCTATGGGGTGACTGGGAAAGTGAATAATTCATTATTTTATACAGACTCACTGAATATATGTATGCACACAATAAAATAAAATTTAGTGGAAAAACTAAAAGTTGTGATTAACCTTTAAAATTATGAAATTATTTATAATGCCAGCATACTAAAACAGGTGTAAAATAAGGACATTTTTTAATATTCTGTACATTGATTAACATATATACCATAATAAAATTTACTTTTTCATTTAATTTCATTTAGCCAACATTTATGGGACCCCTGCTATGAGCCAGGTGACATTCTAACCATGAGGGGTACAACAATGACTGAAATCTATGTTCTGTCACTGGGGAGATCAGACTAGAAAGGAAGAGGTACCATCTGAATTGAAAGGGTCTGTTTCAGTGCAGAGATGAAGGTACACCAGGGATTGTGAAACCACCACAGAGGGGCATATGGGGCTAAGCCACAGAGCCCAATGGTGAAATGAAGCCATCCTGGAAGAAACGATGCCTGGGCAGACCCCAGAAGCTGAGCGGCAGGCCTGGAACAGTGTAAACCCGTGCCCAACGGCACACAGAGCCTGGTATTCACAGAGACTGCGGGCCCTTCCACCATCCCTGACAGATACCCTATGAGGGGGGAGACAGAACAGGAGAGGTGATAGATTATCGTGGGGAATCTTTCATCCAAATGAAGGGACCTAAACTTGACCTCATAAGTGATGGGAGACACTAAATGGTGGGGAGCAGGGAGCTCCCTGATGCCTTCCATGGCTGGTGGTCTTTGGAGTGGGCGGAGCAGATATGAGGAGCAAGGAGAGCAGTCAAGACCCAGAGAAGGCAGGACTAGAGTTTCAGCTAGGTGTTTGGTACTGAGCTAGGGGTTTGAGACTTTTACTTCTGGGGAAGTCTCTTGGCCTTACACCCAACAAATATATTTTTGGAAAGCTGCAAATTAATTTTGTAACTCCAATCATATTTTCCCATTGACAATGTACTCAGGTTTATATTAATTTCATTGATGTTTTTTTAATTGGCACTGGTCCCTAAAGGCTAGAGCTTAGAATGCAGTAAGAACCTTGACATTCAGTAGTTTTCAAGGTATTTTTAGCTGCAGAAGCTTCCTCTAAGTAAAGTTTTTGTGGAATATCATTCCATAAAATAGACAGATACCAAGAGGTTTTGATTGAAGTTAAGAGCCTCAAATCTCAACGTCTATATGCCTTCAAACCCCTAGTGCTCCAGGAAGAGAGTTTGAAAACTATTTGTGATATTTAACTCATTCCTTCTAGTAATGAGCAAACGAGGTGCTGGTTCCAAGCAGAGGTCTCATTCTGGTGCTGTGATGCAGAGGGATATAGACGGGATCATGTTCTGGATTTTCTGGTTGGGAGCCATGCAATTCTGAAAAGGCATGCTTCTCCTGTGCTTCTGTTTCCTCATCTATACAGTCAAGATAATAGTTCCTCTCACCCATCAAAGCCACTGAAGTGCAAGTTCTTTGTAAAATGTGTTAGTCTATTAAAGAAAAATCAAATCAGTGCCTCAAATAAGAAAGCTGGAACAAATCAGAGACCCAAATCCCGGATGGCCAGGTAACCTATCCAAGGGCCCAGATGACAATGGAGGGGATGCAGAGCACTGGGCTCTTCGGAGCCACCATGACAAACATGCCTGAAGCGGATGCTTGGTAGGGACCTGAAGGAAGTTCTTTTGTTCAGAGAAACCTTTAAAAGAAGGGGAAGGGACTAGTTTAAGAGCACATATGAATGGCCCATGGGCGTGGACAACAGTGTGCGGACTGACTATGGGAGCTGGGGGTGGGATGGGCGGAGGAGGGCAGAGGGGGGAAAAACTGGGACAACTGTAATAGGATAACAATAAAAATATTCTTTTAAAAAAGAGAAATCTTTAGTAAATCTGATCTGCCAAAAGAATATGGTTTCTAAATAAAGAGAAAACAATGATCTCCAATGTCTGAGAAACAACGGGTACATGCAACCACCATACTCAACGCACTTCAGCAAGGTGTGTAAGAAGGTTATCTGCAGCCAGACAACAGGGACTGGAGTCTGCCCCATGATTGCCTGCTTTGTTTTCACAACTACCTGTTCTGAGAACTTGGGGAGATGATCCAGATAAAGGATTTAGCACCATGACAGGCACCTGGGACATGCCCAGTAAACGCTAAGCAAACACCAGCCACACCGTCTTCTGATGGAGCAGCATCATGTAAGTCAGCACGCCCGGGAGCTGTCTGCCCATCGGCATCCCATTGTCTTCACTGAGAACCTCACTGGACAAAAGGTTCTCTTTAGAGTATCACCACCCACCACTAACCAGTGAGGAGACTGGAAACTGAAGAAGGCAATTTGTAAAGTACTGCATATATATATCACAGCAATAATGCCCAAGTTTAAAACAGAAGTAGCGCTCTATGAATTATCCTAAGAAGAATATAGTGGTCCTACTTCTGAAGGTGGTGAAGTGCCGGTAAAGTAGCTGGTAAAGTAGCCAATAAAGTAAAAACTGCTTATTAGTTTAAAATATAAGAACAACTTCAAAGCCAGGTTTCAATAGTCTTAAAAATAAGAGATCGATTGAACACAAATGTCTAATATTCATAAGGCGCTTTAAACACAGCTGTATTGGAGATTAATGAGGTATGCTGTGCAAACAGGCAGCACCTAAGGCTGGCCATGAGGAATAAACAGCCACACAAAACACAATGCAGCACGTTACATAACAGGGATGCGTCCTGTGGCAGGTTCAAGGCAGAAAAATACATATCTGCTGTGTATTTCTGGAAAGAAAGTGGACATAGCTCTTAAAATGCTTTCTAAGTTCCTGTGGCAGGTACACCTCAGGAAAATTCATTATATTCTGCAAAAACTCCTGAGTGGAACTTTTTCAGGCCCAGGTCAACAAATGCATGCATTTTCTTAGTTCACGACAAGCCAGTCATCAAATTTTTAAATTAAATCTATAAGGGAATCAGTTTTCCAACATTTTCTTGTATTAAATGGAGGGGTATGACCAAAAAATAAAAGAGGGGGTGAATCTCTCTGGCAAATACAAGATGAAATGCTGAACCACAAATAAAACTAGGCGAGTAAGAGAAAATGAAGCTCTGCATTTTCTCCTATTTTGCCATCTGCTGCCTGGCTTAGAGCAAGAACGCAGAGCCTGAGAGAGGCAGAGACGGCAGCGGGCTGGGGACGAGAGTCACATATCAATGCCAACTCTGCCTGAACCGGCCCCTCCCTGCCTTGTGTGACCAGGGATGACCCGCAGACATACCTGATAAGGCAGTGCCCTTACGCTGGGAGGGATCCTGAGAGAACGGAGGGTGAACGCCGCTCCATGTGCTGTGCTTATAACCTAACGCTACTGGGTGGAAATATTTACCGTATTTCTCCTAGCAATGATGTTGTAAAAACTCCTCTGGCACTGGAGAAATCTTTTGGGAAGAAATCCGCAAGAACAGATAAAGAGTGAAGCTCACCACCCCCTGGGAGAAGGAGAGTGGTAGGTATACTGGGCATTAAGCTTCCCAGCAAAAAGTCATGTTTGAAAACATTGAGATTCAGTCTGTTGCTACATGGATGGAAAGAAAGCATGAGAATGTTATATACTCACTTAAAATTAGAAACTCTGACACTATTTACAGGCCAACTGCCATTAAGTAATGCTTCAAAATAGTAGGTTCAGATTTTTTAAAAAAATAGCTTGATTTATTTGTTTTTAGAGAGAGGGGAAGAGAGGGAGAAAGAGAGGGAGAGAAACATCAATGTGTAGTTGCCTCTCACGTGCCTCCCCCCCGCAATGGGGACCTGGCCCACAACCCAGGCATGTGCCCTGGCTGGGAATCGAACCAGTGACCCTTTGGTTTGCAGGCCAGCACTCAATCCACTGAGCCACACCAGCCAAGGTATATGTTCATCTCTTAAGAGAGGTATACACCAGCAATACATTCCTATACTTTCTTTTATCCTCCTCTATATGAGAGTCAAATGTCAGCCAGCAAGGTCTTGGCCGCCAGAGAAGCCTTGACCCTCAGGAAAAACAGGCTGCAGACTTCAGAGAGTTCAGTAGAGGAATATTTCATATGTTGTAGAATGAATTACCCACACTATTCTTCTACGTGATCAGAGCTTTAGTTCTGCCCAAAATCCTTCACTTTCTTGGACCTCCTCACATTTTCTTCATTTCCACCTGCAGGACAAGGAGTTCTCACTCTTTTCAAAATGAGTTTTCAAATATAAAGTTTTTATATTCATGTCTGAAATAAAAGAATGTGTCTCAGGGGCATGAAAAGCTTCTCAGCCCCATTGAACCGCAGGGGCACAAGGCACCTAACCCAAACTTTTGACAGAAATGGTGAATGGATTAACACATGGGCTATGAAGCCAGGTAAGTGTGAACAGTGGATGGCTGCACCCTCTCCCTATTTTACATCGGCTCTGACATGTGGACTTCTGAGGTGGTACCTCCCATAAATTGCAGAATTATGGCACTTATTGAACTTGGACCAATCAGAAATAATTGAATTTTTGAATGCTGGATATATGAATCTCTAATGAACACTCAATTTGAACTAAACAAAAAAAGAAATTATATTTAAGCTAAATTTTTGTAAACAAAACTATATTTTAAATGCAGTTGAGAAGTCCAGATTTAAAGATTACCCCCTCCTTTGACTAAAGTTAAGCTCAAGTTCTTACACCATAATATCAATTTTTCCTGTTTCTTTTTCCCTTTCTTTGTTTCTGACTTTGTTTTCACCTTGCTTTCTCTACAAGCAGACTAGACGGTCTCTTTCAGTGAAATAACTCTGCTGGCCCCGTTAAACCCCAAGTTGCCATCCGTGCCTCAGATCTGCTACAGGCCTTGTCAAAAGGCAGATGAAAAACCTATGCTTTCCTTTATATGCATAACAAGTCCTTCAGTCCTATGAAAATCCACAAATGGTTGTTAATCCTTATAGTTCGCCAGAGTCCGTGCTGGACTCTAAAAATGCAGAGTTAAAACATAAATCACTCCTACCCTGAAACTGCTTATACTCTACTAGGAAGACGCAGAAGCAACTTACTATAAGTCAGGTTATGACAAGTGCCCTTCATGTCCTCAGAGAATGGAAAAATCCATGCCTGTGAAGTCACGGCCAGAAGGGACCATGAGTACACAGACAGTAAATTCTGAATAAATGAAGATTTGGGATAAGGATCACCTCCACACAGGAGAGGAAATCGGACCCGGGCCTCACGCATGCGTGGGAGCTCGACAGAGTTTCTACTTGGGTTTTCTGTTGCCAGGGGGTCTGTTTTTCCTTCCAAAGGAGACGCCATTATTCTCCTGATTGTGTTTTCTATGTCTATTTAGATGTCACTCTATTACACACTTTTCCACTCTGTGTTGGCCAACAAAACTGTTATTTTGATAAAGGGCTTCACGGGGTTAGGAAATAACTTCGCTCATCTTCAGGCCGGTAATCAGTCCACAGAACGGTCCTAATGCTGCAGCACGACCCACAGCCTCCCCTCGGGTTTCACCAGGCCCAAGTTCTCACAGCGCACCGTGCACGCTGGGATGGCGTGGGGCAGCACTGCCTGTTTCCTCGGCCTCTCGGACGACCGGGAGCCCCCTGTGCAGTCTTTGCATGCAAGGAAAAGTTTTAAATGAACTTGTCATATAATCGGAGAATCACATCAATGTTTAAGGCAAAGAATAATTTCAAAACTACTTATAAATGTATATATGTTATATACTGAACTATGACTAACTTTGTTGCATGAATTTGTTGAATACATAATCGTAAACATTTTTGGATTTTGCTAAAACTGGTGAGTCATACCAACTGGGCACCTTATAAACAATAAACATGTATTTCTCACAGTTTTGGAGGCTGGAAGTCCAAGCTCAAGGTGCCAGCATGATGGCTGTGTGCTGGTGGTAGCCCTCTTCTGGGCTGTTGACTTCTCTCTGTGTCCTCATATAGCAGGGAGGGCTAGGGAGCTCTCTGAACCTCTTTTATAAGAACCCATTTATGAGGGGTTCCACCCTCATGACTTAATCACCTCCCAAAGGCCCCACCTCAGAATGCCATCACATTGGGTATTAGGATTTCAAATATGAATTTGGCAGGGCACACAAATATTCAGACCGTAGTGCTATGGAAGAGTGCCATTATAACATAGGCTATTCAAGAGCGAGACCAGTGTGGAAAGGATAGGGCATGCCAACGCTCACTGATCACATGGTCTTGAGGAACTTCACATCTCTCTGAACTCTGAGCAGTCAGAACACACGTGAGTTTGTCAATCCGCACCTAGTAACAATAGCAGACACTGTAACAGGCTGCAGTTAACAGGCTGGGGGAGAAAATCTGGAAGTGTCAACATTCTAGCTTTTCTTCCGGCATGACTGCAATCGCTCTGTGCCTTTGACGGGTGTGCTCTTAGGGTCTCTGTCTCTCATTACTTGACATTCTGGTCTCTTCCCTTCTTTAATTAATTGAAGACTTTCTGTGGTTTCTAGGGAGTTATTCTAATATTCTACCAGATATCCATATTGTCTTGTCATTTTCCCATTCTGCTTTCCCCATGACCCAGATTCCTCCAAACAACTTTCCCATTCCGTTAATGGCCCCAGCATCAGACAGATGTAAGCTGGTGTGAACAGGCTGGTAAGGGTTTGACAGAGGAGCCTGGCTAGACTTGGGTTTTATACCTAGCACGTGTTATCACACAGCTCCCCTTTGGTATGAGGTTTACCTCTTTCATTCTTGCATGCCCATCTATGCAATGAAGACCCTCATAACTTCTCTGCAGGACGAGTGGAGACTGCCGCTGAGGCACAGGATGCCTCCGGCATAGTTCTCCTAGAGCCGGCTTTCCACAGATGATGGGCTTAACTCTTCTGCTGTTCTTTGTAGGCAACCAATGATGACACTGACAACGAAGTGGCTTATAATATATTAGCCATTAATGATTAAAACAAATAAAAGACCTACACACATAGTAAATTTTTGTTAAATCTTCAAGAAAAAGAATTATACTTTGCGCGTGAGTATAAGAGTATTTTACTTTAGAGAGTGGAATATCCCTATGTCTATTCTTCCAGAAGCCTATTTTATTTTTGTGAATAAGTGGAATAAATCAAATAAAACCCCAGCTACTTTTGCAAGAGAATGTCTACTCCTCTTCCTTTTTTTTTTTTTAAAGCAGCAAGCAGGGTCAAGAGCTTGGCGCTGTTCTACTGCAGGTGGGTCTCATTACTGAGGCCGGCTCTCCCTGGCTCCCGAGGACACCTCGCTCAAGGTCACCGAGACAGCTTTGAAGGAGCCACACCTGACTGTACTGGTAGAACCTGAGCTCTGAGTCATTCACTTGGCAAAGAGCTGATCTGGGAAAAGGCAAAAGTCAGAGAGATGCTGGCGAGAAAGACAGATGAGTCATGGACAGGGAACAAATCACTCGCTTCGGAGGACCAACTTTCAGAAACACTGAAATGGGAAAAATGGTGTTTGGGGAAAACTAGCACTTATTTTTGGTCAGGACCATTTAACACACACACAAAAATCTGCAGATGTGGGTTTTGCTCGCAGCAATTTCTCACACTATGAAAGAATAGAAGTCCCTCGCAGAGAAGTTGTGAAAAAGGAAACTTTCCAAGAGAAACTTACTATCAATTACTTAAATTTGATTAAGATAAGAAGAAACTAAAAACAAAGGGAACACTGTAACCTACTTCCTGAAATTGCAATCACATGAATAATGCATAGAAATCGGGTTTTGTATATTCCTTTCAAGACGACGTACATACACATTACACAGGAGGTTTTATATTCGAGGTTGGAAAAACTCAAAAGTTTGACTGAAAGAATATTACAAGGTCATTTTATGCCTTCATCTCTTTGTCAGTTTCCCTACACATGGGACCACTTTAAAAAGGATCCACCTTATACTCTAAAAACAAATCCCAAGTGCACATATTGAGGAGTAGTAAAAAACATTAATGAGAATATAACACATCTTCATGATGCTCCTTATCTGCATTTTAAGAGCTTAGAAAAGAACCAAGTTTTAATTAACTTTAAATTCAAAAATGGCCCAGGACAGTTGAAAACATTTGAATAAGACAAAAATGATGCTTTTTACAATAATCTTTAAAGCACTAAATGTTTCTATCTTACCTATGGGAAAGCTGATAAAAAAACAACTTTGAGTAACTTGTACACAACTGTCTATTTGAGAATTAGGTGTAGGGGCCAGGATTTAGTGTCTACAACCCAGGTGACATTGTGTTAATGAATCACATGGTTAAATCCTTTCTAATCTTCCCCACACAGGCCACAGCTAATAACGATATTGACAAAGCTCAAGATAGTTCCGCCTGCTAAGGTAACCGTCTTCTCCAGATAGTTCATCTGGGAGGGAGAAAGGAGAGGCCTCCACTTCTCAAATGTCCACGTTGTACCCGGCACTTCCCAGAGCTATGCCATGTAACCTTCCCCAAATCCCTACGAACTTGCTGTTACTCTTATCTGGCATATCGGAAACTGAGGCTTAGAGAAGTCCATTTGCAGGGTCGCTAAGCAGTGAAGTTGAGGTTCACCTGCTGTCAGGAGACGCCTTGGTGAGTCTTAACATCATCTGGCTGTGTCTGAAAGTAGGGGTGCTGAGAATCATGAGGGAGACCAACAGGACCCTGTTTGCTGGGAACATTTCCTGCTTTTGCACTTGAAAGCCCCATGTGGCAGAAAACCCCTTGTTTGTGGGCAAACCAGGATGCATGGGCTCCTAGAACAATGTAGAGTGGAGAATACAGCCCTGTCAGAGGCATTCCCCATTAAATCTACCTGTGCTCAGGTGCAATGCTACCTCCTGGGTTCTACAAGGCCTGGGGAAGGGAGCCAAGAGGGGTCCAAGGCTTTCGTATCAGAATTTCTTACATCTGTTATAAGAAAACAGGTAATGTAGTGAGAAGAGTGATGGGTTTCAGGGTGTATCACTAAGAAATCTTGTTGGCTTTTCTTTGTCTCTTTCCAAAGATTGTAGAATTTCAGCTGGCACAGGCTGATTCTTACCTGTCAGCCTCAGTGAAGAGTCCGAGGTTCCTGAAGAGCACTAATGTCTACCTAACAACGTCCTGCATAATGCCATAATAACCAACTATGAAATGCACAGCGCACCATAGAAGTAATGCCACACTGGCGAGGAGACTCCAGGAAAGGTGTCAGTCAAATCACAGCACGGGGTCACTGGGGAATAAGGCACCAAGGTTAGGACTTTGTGCTCTTTTTACTACTCTTCAGGTCTTACAGACATGAGTTAGCTAGGGTGCCATCTCTAAATTCTCTAAACATTCCCAACCTCCTCATTTGGCAATTTTGAACTCTCAAGCCTTCTGTAATGAAGAGGAACATCTGTACCTTGAAGCTCATCCACTTCCTCAGCTCCTTCAGGGTCTGGTCATGGGATGTTTCCAGGCTCTCCATCAGCTTTGGAGACCAGACAGCGATGCCGGGAGTGGCGTGCACATGGGGCAGAGCACCCAACAGTGTCTCCCGCATGCACACACATTCCCAGGCCGCTGGCCTGGCTGTCCTCGACACCTGCCCTGCCCTCTCGGGCTGTCCCTCGGCTGACACACAGGTTCCACCCTCTCCACATGGCCTCCTTTGAGAGGCCATGCTGCAAAGATCTCCTCCCCCACACTCCCAGGGCACCTGCTGCTGGCCCCACGCCATTCCAGGAAGCACCATCGCATCCCCAACCCCAGACAGTGTACCTCTCACTGGAGTGTACAGATACTCATTTTTTAATGCTGTCTTCAAATCCATGCACTGCTCAATACCTGATTACTGGTAAATAGGACCTAGCTTTAAAAAAATGTAACTACTAGCAATAGGTAGAAGACACATCATGGAAACCCTTGGGGAAGCGAACCACCATTTGTGTTATTTGGTCCTGGCAGGGACCTCAAAGGAAGGGATTTTTTTTTTTTTGCCAGACAGCAAACTATCTGAAACCTCGGCCTCTTTGTCTTAATGTAATAATGACACAGGTTTTCAGAGAGAATCAATACCTTCTGCTGAGAATAGATCAAAGCAACGCAATACACTTACTTGAAAGGAATGAGTATCTTATGGATGGTAGGCAGAAGTCACAGGGAAGACTTCCTTTCTTAAAGTACTCTCTGCAGCGAGAAATATCTAAAAATAGAGAAAGAACAGGCGGCTATTGCTGTTTTATTTGACAAAGTAGGCAGGCTATCAAATATATATAGCAATAAAAATGATAATGCTTTTAAAAACTGGTCATTAAGTTTTAAAAATAAATAACAATTATGTACATAAATCAAAATGTGTTAGTTTTTACAAACTTCATTTAGAAGCCAAGTGTTTCACTCACTTCAATGGTATTTTCAGGGAGACATCTAACCGTAGACAGCAATTATACAGAAGGAACAATATAAGCATCAAGTTGTGAGAAGTCACAAAGATAAAGGTTGATGGGATGTCACCTCATTTCTGGACCTGAGTCTGAGGCCACCCAGGGTATGGCAGATAGGGTGTTTGAGTTTCAAGGGCCTCAGAGCCTGTCTGGTGCACAGTCCCCGGGGGGCCACTCAGGACCAAGTTCTGTTCTAGGCTCTGGTGGTTAAGACCCAAATCTCGGAACTCTGAGTCTGCATTCCAGAAAGAGCAGACTAAATACAAGAGATACTATCTCAGAATGTCCCTCTAGGATGGCAGTTGGTGACATTTGAACAAAACCCTGAGGCAGTGAGGAAGTGAGCCAGGGTCTACTGAAGGAAGCAATTTCCAGACAGAGGGGGCAGCCAAGGCCCCGGAGGCGGTGGGGCACGGGTGACACAGAAGTGACAGCTAAGTCCTTGGTGATGGAAATCAGATGAGAGGGAAGTTGATGTAGGACAGCACCTCAGGGGAATATCGACCTGAAAGGTGGGTAGGAAAGGAGGCTGGGAAGGAGCAGTCAGACCGGAGGAAAACAGAAGGGAGGGCACAGGGTGGCAGAGCTTCCGACATTGACAATCAGCTCTGAGGAGAACTCTTCCAACTCTGAGAGGAGGGCCTGGGGAAGGATGGCTTGTGACCAAGGAAGTGTGGAAGCCCGGCCAGGGCAAAATACCACGGAACCAGGAGGGATCTCTGACTGCACGTCCTGCGGGACCCGAAATGCAGTGCCTGTTTTCATGTGAACATTTTACTGGTGGCAAGATCTAATGCAACTATGTGACCCCGACAGTGGACTTTCCCTCCCAATTTGGCAAGATTTAAAATCTGTCTAAATTCAATTAAATGTGTAAGAAAAGCAAAAGGCCTTAATCACAGTAAGATGAAAAGCAAGTGTTACAATCAAAGCCCAGATTTTTTTACAAGCTTGTCTTTAATAAGCATGTATATAACAAATGACTTTCATAAATAAAGAGTCAGTTAAAGAGAAGTCAACAGGCATCCAATAGCAAGTAATAATTCTTGGCGATGCCAGCAGTGCCGAAAGTAATCACTAAATTACTTCAGAGTACAACAGAAATGAATGTATTTTGTCATTCCCTTAAGATGCATTTTAAAATTTCTACATAGCTGGGATGGGGGTAGTGCAGGGGGGAAAATGGAGACAACTATACTTGAAAAACAATAAAAAAATAAAATAAAATGGAAAAAAATTTCTACATACAAATTTTTTCAATCCCATGTGATGTAAATCTATTAAAATAAATAAAAATATTTCCATATAACAATTTGATGCATATTCTAAGAAGAGATAGTAGAAGTAAGAAAAAAGATAGTTTATAGAGTTGACCAAGGGTTGCAGTTTTGAACTGTGCAGGTCCAGATATCTATACATACATTTTTTTTTTCTGGGAATACCTGTTCTGTTGGCTCTCCTCACTTGGGAGTCCACAGACGCAAAGGGCTGACTGTATCCATTGACCTAGGCCACTTTATATGGGGATGTGAGCATCACTTAGGTACCTACGGGGGCATCCTAGAGCCAACCCCCCACAGGTACTGAGGGTAGCTAAGTTTTGGCAGAGTCAAAAGTTGTGTGTGAATTTTTTACTGCACAGGGTTCAGGGGGCAACATGGTGAAAGTGAAAGTCAACACACAACATGAAACAGATCTGTGGTCCACGGCCACGCCAACTTAACATGAACACAGTGGACATGGTACAAGGCAGGTGGAAAACAGTTCTTTCTGGACCAGGCACTACTATCTCTCTTCTCCTGAAGCCTTCTCACTGCCCCCAGCTGTCCAGAGAACTGGTCACCTGTCCCTGGTGCTTTGCTCCGCTTCTTACACGCCCTATTATTATTTTTTTGCTGTGTCTCTTCGGTAGGCTGCTTCTGGCAGGGTGGCGCTGTCTTCCCTCTTTCTCTCACTAAGGCTTAGCACCGAACCTAGCACATAGTAGGTGCCCCTAACTGTAGAATTAAATAATGAAAGAAAACAGTAAATACGCTGAGATAACAGGCCTGATGTCTCTTCAAATATTTTTCCAATCCAGGATACTTTGGGAGTGTCAACCCAGAAATATTTACTGATTGCTAATGACAGATCTCCCTCAGTTCTTTTGATATCACAGCCACCTATACTCTTACAGCCAATAGCAGGTACTACCCATTGCTCTTTCATTTTTACAATATTTCAGGCCTTGTTCAGCCCAGTTGCTTTCTGGCACATCACACATCATATTCTACATGAAGTGACTTTTCGTTTTGAAACTTATGACCATTTTTCCTGCAGTGATTTTAAGCCCTTAAGAGAAAAAGCTCAAAAGTATTATTTGTAACAGATACTATTTTAATTTAAAAATATTGTATGTTTTGTATTCCAGTTCATGTTAATAGACCTACTTGATGGGTCAGAAATGCCATTCTCTCAGCAGTAAAGAGCAACAAAATTACAATGAGGGAGAGAACAAATTTGTAAAGTACTCAGAAAATTCATTTTTATTTTCTTACCTCAGACATATTAATGACTCTTTTTTATGCAGTTTAAAAAAGTTAAGATGTGATTCAGCTAAAGTTAAAAGTACAGATTTTATTACAAAAATATAAAAACATTTTATTTGGTGCTATTAGAAAAACGCCCCTTTAGGATATGTCGGAAGGCCCTTTGTACTATCACAGTGCATCACACAGTACACACTGATGCTCCGTTTTGAAAAAGTCCCTCCCAGACACCAAAAGTTTTAAGACACAGCCCTGAAGGTTCAACATCACTCAGAATACTCCCGACAGCTTCTGGTGACACGCGGCTTAATAGGGCAAGGCTCACAGAAGGAAAGTTTACAAAGTTGGCCTTTGACAATAATTTATTTTAAGGTAGCTCACTTCCTACACATTCTCTAAGATCAAGGAAATGTAGTTAGTGTTCAGGAGATGAAGAAAAGTAGAGAGAGACAATTATGGAATGGCATCAACTTATTCTTCCCCAAGCAAGCGCCTGAGCCTATCAGGGGATACGGAGAAAGGGTATGGTGCAGGACCACAGCGGGCAGCAGAGAGCAAAGAAGTGAACCGGGACAGCGGGGTCTGCCTGTGTGAAGAAAAGCGACATCACTATAGTGGAAACTGTGCTTCCGCCACTGCTCCGCGACCTTCTGGTCTGTTACAAGGGATTCCAAAGAGGAAGGAAGTGTTCAGTAGAGCGCCCCTTCTCATGGTCGTTTCAGCATACATGGTATCCTAAAACTGAACACTGCAGACTGCTGGAAGCCACAGAGACCTTGTATTACAATAAATGACCATCAAACTTTCTTATTGTACACAATACTATATTATAATAAATGACAAGCTTTCATAATATTCCTTCTTTTTTCCCTCAAAACTGAGATTTGAGTGAAATGTTACATTGGATGATTTATTATGCATCAGGACAGACTAGGGGGGAGATTCTGGGTGGGAGGGGGCAGTGAAGCATAGTTAGGAATCTGAAGTTTTCCTCCACCAAAGAATACATTGAGCCCCTTCAACCAGTATATGCTTTTAAATCAAAGCAGTAATGTTAACGAAGTACTTAAATGGCAACATTTGGCTTTTCAGGAGCAGGGAAATAATTCCGGACAGCTTTCAGATATCAGCAGGGCTCTCCACTGAGAGCAGATGCATGGTGGCCGCCAGCCAGCCGTGTCACTGGTGACTCAGTACACAAGTTTCTGTGGTCTCCACAGTCTGATACGGGAAGCACGTCAGCTCGTAAGTTTGAGGACTAAATGGTAGCAGGGGGCGCTTCTGAAATAAAATAGAACTCTATGGAAAAAGCACGCCGAGAAGCAAAAACTCACGTTGCATTTGTTGGGGTTTCTTTAAGCTCAGCCTTGGCCATTTAAATGTTTTTCCTTCGGAAGGTACCATATTTATTACAGCATTTAAAATTACTTATTGTTTGATTTGGAAAATAATCCAGGCAACCATTAACAGAAATTTTAAATGTTGTCAAACATTAGTTTAAGTGGTAAGAACCCCACCTTCCTGTGATTAATTTCAACTCCAAAAGCAACATCCCTGTTAAACAAAGCCCGGACTCAAACATTCTCTCCTTGGCACAGCTGAATACACACCTAGAAATATTTTTGGCAGAATGGAATATGCTATCACTCTCTTTGTTAAAAAGGCTTAATGAAAACTACAAAAGGTGAAACAAAGGAAACCATCCAAAATGAAGGCTGCACTCATCTTTGAAGAAACAATAGCACATTACTTCTCCCACGACCCCGCACTGACAGCAGGAGCATTGCTGGCTCGTCCTAATTAAAGTGTGTTTCACTGAACTCTCCTTGATTGCTCATTGTTTAGGAGAGCCTGGACTCATTGCACACAAAGTCAACCAGATACTGAAACGCGTCTCCAAAGGCACCGAAATTGATGTAACATCGGGCTTTCCAAAACAGAAGAGAACCAATAAGAATCACTCCCCAGCACATGCATTCTTGAATCCAGGTAAAGACAATATTCCTTCATGAATAGAGCAGCTGTTTACCAGCCAAGCCTTCTCCAGAAGAACATATTTTGGTATGGAATATATAAGAACATATTTTGGACTATGCATGCTATTAACAAAAAAGCAAGATCAAATTAAATAGATGACACGATGAACACGCTTCATTTCATGCATGGCCATGTTTTTCCTGTGAGATAAAGACTCAGAGTAATTACCATGAACTGAAACTTCCTCACTGATCCCCTCTGGCAGCTGGCAGTCGGGGACTGCCGATGCTCTACAACAAAGAAGAACGCCTTCTCTTCGGTGCCTTCTTCCTTCTCTAACGTTGCCAGCTAAGCACCTCCACTGTTGCCAGAACACAGTAGAGTATCTCTGTATCTATGTCTCCAATGCATAAAGAGTACGGTGGAAACCTATCAAACCGGCGAGCAGCGATGCTAGCAACCAATGAGGGGAGGCTCAGGCAGAATCCAGCACATGCTCTCTGAGGCGCAGGCTGTCACCAGCATTTAGCAGGCTGCTAATCTAATTATAGCTAGTTTGCTAGCACAGAGCTATTGGAGCAAAGCACATGAGCAAATTAAATTTTAATAAATTAAACCCCACAGACAAAATCATCTTGATTTCCTGTCATTTTGAGGATTAATGTGTCACCTTATAAACTGTAAGTGATTTTTAAAGTGCATTCTTGTTTTTCCTCCAATCTAGAGAAACAAAGAGTGGTTAAATCTAGCGTACAGTACTGCCAGCTGACTTAAACGACAGGTTCCATCACTAAGAATAAATAATCAAATCAATACTGGGAAGATATTAGTGGTAGTGATATAAAATCTAACTCTTGCTTAATTTACCCTGATCAGCCATTGGCCACTTATTAGTCCTCAAGTGCTAATTAGTCTCCAATAAACTTTGAAATACCATGCCAATTTCCATGCATAGTGGGAAAGTGTAAAAGCGTCAACAATCATGATCTTGACAGTGATAGATAATCATTCAGAGCTACAAGAGTGAAAAAGGAATACCAGAAATCATTGTAAAAGCAAAAATTAAAGAAATCTGCCTACTCTTGAATCCAGGTAAAATTATTACGGAGTTAAAATTATTGTGGAGCTTTTGTATTATCTTCAATAAAGTATTAAATAATTTGTTTAGATTAAGCCTAAAATGACAACCACTTATCAAATAAAATATCCTATTTTGAATCTATCCTATTTTGAATCAATCTAAAGTTGAGTAAAACTCATAGCTAAGAAAAAACTGGAAATCCACCATCTATACAAGCAACAGATTCTTTAAGTAACTTCTGTTAACTTCTATGACTTATGATAATCGCACCAAACTTGATAATACAGTTACTCTAACAGTACATTAGACCAGATTGAGATTTGGTCAGATTGAGAAGCTTCCATGGCTGCAATTTTTGGAGAAAGTGAAAAATAAAAACTTAGATTTTATCGTGCATATTAAAATGTATCTCTTAAGGAAATCATCGGTGTACTTCTTGCTTTTTGTCCCTTGACCTCCTTGATGTTTCATGAGTCTTTCATTTTTATACTCTCAACAGCACATTCACATCGTAAGTTTTCAATAACAAGAAGTTTGCCTGCTGCACAATGCATGGTAAAATTCGTTCTGGAGGCCAAAGCCCATGAGAGGCTGTTCGAGGCACAGGTGAAAAGCACACATTCTAACAGCCGTACTACCTGGGTTTAAATTCTGGATGAGCTCTGTTCTACCTGTGCGACCTGGGACCAGTGACTGGATTTCTCTGCGTCTCAGAGGCAACGATGGGCGACATCTTGCAGGATTATTGATAAGGAGCTGTAAACACGTAGGACAGGGCCTGGCCCAGGGTGAGTTCTAAATCAAGCTATTAGTAATGGCAGCGATCTTCTCACCACACCACACTGCCCACCATCGTCTCCAGCAACACACTACTCAAAAAGAAATGTCTGAATACTGCTCCATCGTACAGTGTTGTCAGAAACACCATGAAGAAGTGATTAATAGGGACAAGCTGGTGGCAGACTTGATTAATCATACAGAACTATCATGGGTATCCACTGTGATAACAAAAATTATCTCACCAACTTCTTTTTGGCTATGTCATGGGCACTAATTTCACTTAATTCTACGTGAACCAATGTTAAAAGGAATTTTCAGGAAATTAGGGGCTTATAATTGTATTTCACTAATGACTTGAAATATAAATTAAATGATATACATTTGAAAAGTGTTCTCCATGGAATATACGGTAACTTGGGGGAAGTGTATAATAAGATGTTTCATTAAATTTAGAATGACAAATTTATGTGAAAAGGAGAGAGGAGAGAGGTTAGCCAGACAAATGTAATTTTTGTCTCTGCAGACTCCATTTATTGATTTTCCCTTTCTTCTAAATATGTTCTACAAAATTACCAGTCCTGGGATGATATTAATCAAATCTGTTAATCTGTTAAATTTATTTTTTGTAATTCCCAGAAACTGGTATGTTCTACCAGTCAAGCTTCGATTCAGCGATAACATGCACACTTCTCATTTATGGAGTTTTATTTTGCTGGATTTTCATTTGAAAACCTTTATGAAATGCTAACATCCCCAACAATCATTACAATCTAGTCTAAGGAACCGACCACTCCCAGGGATTAACTAGTAGCCATGGAAAAGCAATATTGACTAAGGGGCATTTTTCCTTCTTCACTCTTTGTATACCATGAACTGGGAACTAAACTAGAGGAAGGAATGGTTGTGGCTTCTGAACTTCAAGGGAAAGCAAATAAACTCATGGTCCATAAATTCAAGGGTGAAAAGCTGTGAACAAATGTAGACACACACACAAACTTGCAAAACACAATGGAGACACACCTGCCAAAAAAACCCTGCATGTGCTACCTGGAAGCATTGTCCCTGCGAACTATCAAAGCTCAGTCACCATTATCAGGAGCAAAAACTCCAACAGGAATTGGCTTCTGTGATTTGGCCTAAGGCACAGCTCCCTGGAGGCTGCCAGGGTACAGACTAGTAACACTTCTAGGCATTTATTTAGGAAACAGCCGACAGCTCTGTCTTCCTCTTCATTGAACAGACTGCAAGCTCAAAATAAAAGCACTTTTAAAAAGCTGTTTGATTAATTTGTCTCCTGCCTGTTTTGTATAAGACAAGGCAGACGCGTTCTAAGAAAAGGAGGCAACTGTCCTTTCTTAAGTCTTATCTTTCAGCATGATTAGAACCAATATTTGTCTGGAGCTGCGTTACAGTTAGTTGGTAATCTTTCTTACTGCCGGTCTGCTAGGTGAGCCTATGTATTTTTTAACCACTGGAATAAGCACTTCTGTCTTTGAACTTCAATCAACTCTTCCCTGAATTTGAAAAAGCACCCATTTACTCGGGAAATAGTATTAGGCGCCTACTATGTCAAGGACTGGGCTGGACTTCGGGAATACTCAAGGCAGTGAAACAGTGGTCTGATTCCCACTGGGGCCTCCATTCAAATTAGGGAGATAAACAGTCAGTGACTCATTAACAACTCAGTGATTATGATGGGTAGCTGCTGGAAAGTGCAGGTTGCTGTGAAAGCAAGTGGGGGCGGAGAGTCAGTCTGTGGCTGAAGGAGGCTCTGGCTGGAGTGTGGCTGAGGGCCAAGCCTGCTGCTGAGGTCCCATAGAGCTGAGGCAGCCAGGAGCCACAGCACGCAGCGCAGACAGGCGCAGACAGCTCACGGGGGGAAAAGGGTTAGGTCAAAGCTCTCTGGAAATCTGACTGCCCATTCATTCCTCCCAGTTCTTTCTAGTGATAGGTTCCACTACCTTCCAGGTCAAAACCCTCACTTACCCTTCATTGCACAAAGAATAAAAACCACGTACATTTCACATGTGCTACCCTGGGCAGGCAGGAGCAGACAGTCGCCACAGAAATGGTTTAATATCACTGAAGGGGCTTCTTCAAGTTCTGTTTTCATTCTCTAACCTTGGACAAGGAGGAGAGGGAAGCCTGTGTATTGCGAATCTCCATACAGAACTCTGTTACAGCTTTCTCCCCTTAGAAAGGAAATCAGGTTCACACACCAGAAAATGATTCATGGCTCCCACATAACTTTGGACTTGTCAGAATATTCTGACCAGAAGTGTCTCAGTTTCAGCTGTTTGTGAAACTCCATCTCTCTGGAAGGGACCCCAGGGCAGGCGCTTCTGCCCTGGGGAACAGGGTCATGGGCATGGGGGGGCCTGATCACAAGCTGGGCCACCTAGGCTGACATTTGTACTCTGGCCGCGGGACCCCCAGCCCAGCTTCGCTCTGCCGCCAGGAGCGGGAAGGCGCCGGGAGTTCCGGATGGTCCACGTGGAGAGGTGGGCCAGTGAGTGACGAAACAGGCAGCTCCCACCACGCTGTTTTAGGCCACAACACAAACTCCCTGCACGTGGAAGCGGGCAGAGTTGTTCACAAGCAGCTCCCCTGAGCCCGCGAGGCCCACCCCCACTCCAAGGAAAGGAACGAAAGCCTAAGCCATCCAAGTCTCCAGCTACCGGGAGTAGGACAACTGCTGGGCAAGCATATGGGTAACTGGGCGCCCCCTTCCTTCTCTTTTCGGAACACCCACACATAGGTTCTTTTTTTTTTTTTTAGGGAATGTGGCATATGGTGCTCAATGCAGTTGTAACATGGTTGGGCTGGGAAACACTGTAGCTGGAAATTACTCCAGCTGCTCCAAAGGCCACGAGCAGCCCTCAGCTCTCTCTTCTTTCAGACTCTTAGCATCCCACCCTGTTTACCATGAAGGGACCCCCTGCCTGAATAGGGCCTTAGAGGTTACTTCGCACAGCAGTGTGAGGGGCCTCCTGGGAAGCCGCCCGCTGAGACACATGACTGTTGGGACAACGGTGTGCCAGGTTACATGAGCAGACCACGGCAGTCTCCTCAGTGGGGCCCGGTTTACAAACCAGTTGAGCATCTTCTAGTGTCTCCTCAAAGCCTTGCCAACAGACACCACTGCCTTTTTTCTTCTTTTCTTTCTTTCCAGTGATTCATATTTTATAGTTCCGGTGAAGAAATATGGAAGGGTAGGAAACAATGAGAAGGAAAGTTTTGGATTTGAGGGGAGACTATCTTGGGAGACACTGGGTCATGGAAGCTTGCTGCAAATGGCTGGCCACTGCTACCAAATTAAGGTACAGGAGCTGTGGCCACCGTGGCCATCGGACAGCCTCAAACATCTGCATTTATCTGTGGGCTGAAGATCCAGTGCAGATCACACGTTTGTGGAGGGACCCCGCTACCCGACACACCCATGCATGGCTGGACAGCTTGTCAATGGTAGCTGAGCACTGTGCCTGGCCCCTCTCCCCATTTCCTCGGCCACTTTCCCGCTGTAACCCTCAATAATAAACCCATGAGGCCTGATGTGAGCTCAGCCTCTCTTGCCATTTGTCACTGAAGCTCACCCAGCGGGTGGACCACTGAGGTCAGTACTTCGGACTTTGAAACGACTTTATCATAGGTCAATACTGCACTGGGATGAGCCCAGGCCTCCGTATTTAACCAAGAATGTAACTGGTTTCTCAGAGCTCAAAGCAAGAAGTCACAGGGTGCAAGAAGACAAAAAAAGAATTTCCTAGGTATGGCACTAACCTTCAGAAAGATTTATGCAGACACAATTTGCATCCGCTCTGTTTCATATCTTTCACACATCCCAACATGCAGCGCCTTGGCCCCAGAGGGTGAAGTACTCCGTGCTGACAAAAGCAGCAGAACACGTAAGTCCGCCCGGCCCCAAACCTCCTCATGTCCCCAAACTACCCAGCCAGCCCCTTGTCCTCCTACTCAAAAACATGACCCCTACTTACCTGGAGCTACTTTTTATAGGTACAGAAGACTCCTGCGTTGGAGGTGAGCTCTCCGGCCTGCTAAAGGAATGGTGACCAGCACATCCAACAGAAAGTGGCCCAAATTAAGAAGAACCCATGGAGGCGCTTCCGTGCAGGTGGACGGGATTAAGAAAAGAGCTGGAGTATGGTAGTTTGACAAACAGGCATTTCTCCCACAAAGCTAAGAAAATTAAATGGTTAGGGTAACATAAGAAAGTCTAACTTTTGACGCAGAAAGCACACATATACCTACTGAGTCATGTTAAGAAAGATCTTCAGTATGATGGTCACATTCCGCATTTCAGGGTTCTGGCTCACAATCACATTATTCTTTGGAAAGCATCTTTTTGATTCACCTGCCTTCTAGAGCAGCACATTTTCACACAAGTGATTGTTTCTTAATTACACAAATAATCAATTACAGAGAATTTTTAAAAATCTCTCACTGCACACTAATTTAAGCATGGCACAATAAAATGACTTACAATCTCTAGAAATAAAAACTCCCACCTTCCTGAAGTCAAACATGGGTTTCTTCGTGTGCTGATGAGGATGCACATGGACATCTCATACAGGTGTAAGTACCTGCTGGTATCAGAACACGCATGTCCAAATGGCACGTGGACAGCTGAGCACCCTGCGTGAATGGACATTGTGGCAACTAAGAGTTAATGTTGCTAAGAAACCATCTTTAACAACGACAATGGAGCCACTGCAGTGGTTTGAGACATACCTTAGTGGGAATGATGTTAAATAACTGAGATTAATCCTTCACATCTCGACTTGAGAAATGGAAGTTTAAGGCAAAGAAGAGAGGCTTATTTGAGAACCTAAAATACTAAGGTGACACTGCTTTGTTAATTCAAGAAATATATGCTAAGCCCGTATGGAGCGATTATGGGTTTGTCTACGGCCCCCGCCATGATGAGCATGCAGGAGAGCCGGCAGGAAGCACCAGGGAGCCCGCTGGGAGGGGAGGGGCTACAGAAAGGGGAGCCACCAAACTAGAATGACACGGAGATTCTGTCCCGGCATTGGTGGCAGACGTTTTCTTCAAACACGGAATTCTGTCCTTACTGTTCTAGCGCGTTCACCACTCTTGGCCAGGGACAAAGACATTAGGGACTCAGACCATGCGACACATGGCAAGATACAAGGTTGGAAGGTGGCAGAGCCCCAACAAGGGACAGCTCTGGTCCCTCATCATGGGAAGAAGCAGAGCAACGAAGACCGCATTTTTATTTCAGGAAGACCTGCTAACACTGTTTTCTCTATATGGACATGTGAATTTTTCTCCACGAACTATATCTTCACCTCGGACTTTTCATATAAAAATGGGGCAGTCTTGACATGTGCGTCCTTCAGGGTGGTGTGTACAGGCTCTTGGCCACAGTTAAAAAAGAAGTTACGTACAAGAGAAAGGATTTCATGTGCTTATTCAGCAAATGTTAGTGCTCCTCTATGTGCAGGGCACTGACAGCACAGAGAGGTGAAACCACCTTGACCCTTGAGGTGCTAAGACGGAGGCGGACGGCCCAGCAGTTCAGTATGTTCTGGATCAGACTGTGGGGAATCCGTCCCGACACCCATGGGTGCTGTGAATGTGGGCAAGTTATTTCACCTCAGGTGTGCCTCACTGTCCGCCTGGAACAAGACGGCCATACTAACAGGCTTCTGCTCCCGAGCTTCTGGGAAGATTAAACACGAACTCACGTGTGAAGCGCCGAGCATGCAGCTGGGCGGGTGACGACACCCAGCGCTTGACTGGTTACTGTCACTTGTACGCTGGGCCCTGAGCTTCCTCCCCAACAGGGCTCTTCATCCCTCACAATGACATTTAACTACTATCATTTGTCAGATAGTGTGCGAGGAGGAGGACACGGACCTTCCAAACCAAAAAAGGAGGCAGGCAAAACAAAGCCAATGACTAACCTGAACAGAACCTTTAAATTGATAAGGAGATTTCACATACATTTTGTGCTGTGACACGCCGCCAAATGCTATCCAAGTAGCATTCTTATTGCCATTCTCATTTCAGAGTTGAGGCAGTAGGCCCAGGGTGGTTATAGGGCTTGCTCAGGGACTCCAGACTTAATTAGTTCCTCTATCACTCCTCTTCTCAATAAAACCATGTTTGTTGGTTCTACCAAACAAAAAAATTAATTACCCTACGGGCAAAGTAATGAGATACTATTAAATAATCTTATCTGTAATATTCAAATAATAACTAGGTATAATAACAGATACAATTATCTAATAAGACCTATGGATTAGATTGCAGAAGTAGTCCTGAGCTTCTTAGCTTCCCTTCTGTTCTCAAATCATACCATGCTTTCTAAACACTGACGGGCATCTTCTAGGATGTGAATCTCTATACTGTCATCAATAATCTCTGTACTGTCATCAATAATCTCTGTACTGTCATCAATAATCGCTGTACTGCCATCAATAATCTCTGTACTGTCATCAATAATCGCTGTACTGCCATCAATAATCTCTGTACTGTCATCAATAATCTCTGTATTGTCATCAATAATCTCTGTTCTGTCATCAATAATCGCTGTACTATTGAAAGGACCCATGACAGCCCCTCTCTCTACTGACCACTGGATTATTCCTACAAAGTTTAAATTATAATAATGGATTAACGTCCTAAATTTCAGCTTTGTCTCCCAAAGTGGAAGGCCTACACATTTCAGTTAAAGCTTCCTGAAGCTGGAATAGTTCTGCACAGCATCAGCACCAGTTCCTGGGTGCACTTCTACACTATCGCCCGACAGCAAGGCAGAAACTCTTGCATAAGCAGCGCATGCTCTTTTAAGCAAAAACTCTGTGTGAGAATTTCAAGGCAGGCATGGCATGAATGTTCATCATTATGTTTTAATGTTATGAACTCTGAAAGATTAGACTTTTATCTAAACAAATATGTAACCACAAGAACGTATTTTGTTATGAAATTCTTCTGGGGCTTTTCTGACGCTTTTCAAGTTAGTAGAGGTGAAAGGCCAACCGTCTTGAAAATGGATCGTGTCAAAACTTCTGAGGTTATTTCTCTTTGGGAGAAATTATGTTGCTAGAACAATACACTTCTCATCTTCTACGCCATTATATTTTATCCCAATCTAGCTACTTTCCAGCTGGTAACCCTGGGTACGTTGATTAATTCCTCTATGCTTGAATTTTCTCATCTGTCACGTGAGGACGAAGACATGAGCTACTATATAAAGAAAGCATTTAGGGAGTGCCCAGCACTTTACACACACTATCTAAGTTCTTCCTGCTCGGCTGGTGAAAAAAGTAAAACATCCAGGCCAAATGATATTAACATCATTAGAAAAACTGTCCCCTTTTCTGACTGTTTTCTGACCCAGAAAAAGAAATCTGCAATATAAACACGTAGCCATCCTGTCCTGAGCCAGTGCAGACAGGACATGTTGTTCCAACGTTAAGAGTTTGTTAAGAACATCTAGAAATCCTGGGACTTAAATAAGCACAACTTTTTTTCCTGGGGCAAAAAGTTCTTGAAAATTTTACAGAGGTGTATACCTTTACCCATAGCCATTCACTTTAGGAAAGCTTCCTAAGGAAATACTTGGCAACACGTTCAAAATTAATTAGAAATAATAGAGGATATAGGCAAAAAAAAATTGAAGTATTTCTCACAGCATATTTTCTAAAGCAAAAACAGAAACTGAAAACCTTTTTTCAACAATAGTCAACTGATGACATAAAATGATGCTGTATAAATAAAAATTCATGAAACATTATGCATCTCTTCAAAAGTGATATTGTATATTATGAAAGTATATTTATTAAATGGAAATATAGCTGAATATTATGCGCAAGTCATACATCAATGTATATTGATTCCTATTGTTAAAATTACCTCTCTGTGTTTACATACACCTGCATCTCTCTGTGCAGAGAAAACAAAGTAGGAGCAATGACCGCAACGTGGATAGTTCTGGTCTCTGCATGATGACCTGTCTGAATTATTTAAATTTCTCCTGTGCTGTTACTGTCATTGAGCATAAATTGTTTAGTAAACCTCTGTGTTTTCCCACCCACGGAGAGAACTATGGGGGCTGAGTTTTTAAGGAGCGGCCCCTCTAAAGTCATGGGCTTGGAGACTCTTGCTGCCTCCCGAGGCCTTGTCTTCAGATCCACCTAAGCCAGTCTGCATGGTGCAGCGCAGCTTTGGGAACCAGCGAGTACGTGGCACCGTCAGCAAACACGATTCTGATGTGCTAATCGTTCACAGCCATAAATCAAACCATTACAGTGGGAACCAAAAGTTCATGCTGGATTATCAGTCAATTTGCTGATTATTATTAAACACTAGGGCCAGCCTCTGTTGGCACTGATGCTAAGTACAGCTTACATATTCCTTCCCACAGTTTTCTGGATAATTTTCTCCTTTTATCTAAAGACATTCTTATGCATGTGGAAGATATGGCCAGGTTCAAATGTCTGGAAAGAAGCCAGTAAGTTTAAGTGATGGGGAAAATGGAAAATAATTTCTTTGGATGTGAAGTTAGAAACATTAGCATGATTCAAAATTAACTAGAATCTTGGCAAGTTTGTGAAGCTTTATGGATTCTTAGTACTATGGTGGGAATCGAGTTTAAAATAAAGTAAAGCAAGCCTCTTTCAGCGTGTCTGTCTATGTGAACTCTATTTTTCTTGTCACGGTTTAAAAAACCTGTCAACCACAGCACTGAATAATTAATTGACAATGGTTTGATGGTTTTGTCAGAAAGATATTTCCATTTGTCTGTGTACATTTGAAAGGTAATTTTATTATATCTAGGGACCAATTTTTTAGCTTCCACAATAGAAATCAATATGCAAATGGGAGTTAACAGAAATTGCCTTTTAGCAAATTGAGCTCCACGCCATCTACATAGTTGAGAGGGTAACTACCTGTGAAGATTTTTTCCTACTGAAAATAGTCACCGCCCCCCACCGTGTTTCTTTTTGAATGTCATTTCTCATAAATGGTAACTCATGTTCTGTAACTGGGCTCCGTGCTTCCATTTTCGTACGAAGAGAACCTGTTCCTTGTTTTCTTTTACAACCAAAAAAATAGTTTTTCATTATGAGATCCCATTAAGGGCAGGGACAATGATTATGGGACCTTTTTACATTTAACATTAGTCTCCTGGAAACATTTACCACTCACTGACTTTAACAGAAGACAATACTGTGTCCTTCAAGGATAAGGAGGAAGCTATTTGAAGAGAAAGAATCCTTTGAAAATATGAACATCTGACTAGTTTCTAAATAAAGAAGAAAATCTGTGTCACTTATTTAAGGTTGCTGCTTGGGTTAACAATTTATGCTTTACGGACACAATAAAGAAAAAGTTATTTCTCCAAACATTACTGGACTGGTTTGCAAGCCTGGTGATATTTGAAAGTCATTTTTGCACACGTGGGTTCTCTCTATGTAGGGCACCTTTTCTAAGTAGTATCAGAGTATCAGGGAGAACAAGCACATGGAAAAGATAAGCTTCATTACATATGGCTTTTATCAAGTGTATGTGATTAGCTCTGAAATTGGAAGTGATCTGAAGGACATGAATTCACCTTAAGGAAACTTCCTTGGGTTTCTCTTTTACTTTATTTTCAAAGTCAGATTACAAGCTAATTTAAATCTCAAGTATTCCATTACATTCCTCTTGAATGACTGCTCATATCTTTGCCAAGTCAATGCTCCCATTCAGGGGGAAGCTATTTTAATTCCACTGCAGGCAGGTCCTCTAATGAAGAGGAGGGTCCAAATTCCTCTTACATGGAACAGCACATGATGAATGCTTTTTATCATAAAGCTTGAGTCAAGCCTACATGAGTGGTTTGCATACTGAATTATACAGATGGCTTTTAAATTAATATTGCAGAAATGTTCTCTAATGGCAAGAAATGGCATAATGAACCTAGCAGGTTAGTAGCAAAGCACTATTGGAGTCCAGAGGGCAGCAAGAGAAGCTGCCCACCTGATTTCTTAATTGCATTTGCACATTTTATAGACTAAAGAAGCTTTTACAATTTTAATTTTCTTCCCACCAAAGGTAATTTTCACATTTGTTTTTATTCTTGTTTAAGCTGAAAAACAATTTGAATACATGATATGAGTTCAGTGCCAGGCTTTAAAAAGATGGTACCCAGTGTTCTCTTATCCTGCAGGTGGGGTGGGGGGTCTTAGTTAATTTTGTTTTGTCCAGACTGGCACAGCTCATTCACACACACGAATGGATCCTGGCTTCTCTGGGTGAAGGAAGCAGAGTCTCACAGGCCTGCTCTCCATTGGTAGTGATGGGTGGCCTAGCTGAGGAGAATTAATTCTACAGCTCCCGGTACGCCCCAGGTGAGAGAGCCAGAGCCTTGTGGAGATAAGCATGGGCCTCCTGCCTCAAAGCCTCGGCCGGGGACAAGCCAGGAGAGGAAGGACAGAGAAGGAACATTTTTCTTAATTTGTAATTACTAATTTTCTAAATATTTCCTCATTTTCAGCAGTGGAAAAGAGTTTTCTGTTTTTCTTTTCTCTTTTTACAAAATAATTTCTGTTCTCCAGAAATATACTGTGTGCTGTGAATAGTTTGGGAGAATGTATTTTGCAGGTAAAAAAAAAAATCCACCGGCAACTAAGAAAAAGCAATACGAAAGCACTGTTATTTTAAACATTGGTTGGTCTCAGTTGTGTAAAATTAACTGGAATTTCAGTTTAACTCTTCATCCTTTTTGATTTACTAGTTTGGGGCTGTTCTGTAGTTTGTGCTCACTCATGCCTTCATATATATTTCTTTACAGCATTATCCCTGGACTTAAAGTGCTGTGAAATGAAATGTATTACATCAAATTTTAAATATCTGAATAAACTAAAGTTAACCAACTGCAAACCACATTTCGCTTGGGAAATGCCACATCAGGGTCAGGTATTACTGACGCCTCACGTTTTGTGGACATGGGAACAACTGTGAGGAACGGAGATGGAGGTTCACCGGTGCTCCCCATGAGAAGAAAGCGTCCTCCACCCAGACAAGGACGGGAGGCACTTTTGTAAAGACCGTGGAATGCCAACATAATGGTGTCAATAAGAACAAACAAGTTAATGAAGCAGAAGAGAGAGTGCAAAAATACATCCCCAAATATACAACTAATTTTTTGACCAAGGAACTCAGACAATTGGATATCCATTTGAAAAGACAGTACACCTTGACCATTATTTCACACACCCAAAATATCAATCTGAGGTAGGTCATAGACCTAAATGTAAAAATGCAAATTATAAAGCTTCTAGAAAAAAACAGAGGAGAATATATATATTTTGCAATCTTGTAGCAGGTAGAAATTTCCTAGAGTCACACACACACAAAAAAAAAACCCCTGTAAAAACAATGGCATATTGGTCTCTAAAAATATTTAAAACTTCTGCTTAGCGAATGATACTGTTAAGAAAGGAAAAGAGAAAACACTAAGTGGGAGAAACCACACCCAACGCATACATCTGGGAAAAGGACGTTCAGCCAGGAAAAAAAAAAAAATAAAGAACTACAAATCAATGTCAAAAATACAAGCAATCCATCATTTAAAAAGGGCAAAAATTTGAAGACACTTCAGAAAAGAAGATATACAAAAGACCTATTAAAACATGAAAAGGTACTTAATGTCATTAGTCATGAGGAAAGTACTAACTAAAACCACAAAGGAGAAACACACCAAGACACATCATAATTACAGTACCCAAGATTAAAGATAAGGAGAGACTCTTAAAAGCAGCAAGAGGAAAGAAGACAGTTACCTACAAAGGAGTGCCCATAAGACTATT
Organism: Micronycteris hirsuta; assembly: GCA_004026765.1. Classification (NCBI taxonomy): domain Eukaryota; kingdom Metazoa; phylum Chordata; class Mammalia; order Chiroptera; family Phyllostomidae; genus Micronycteris; species Micronycteris hirsuta. Next base: position 56,246 of record PVJI01009233.1, read on the forward strand.
TCTTAAAAGAAAACTTTACTGGCAACAAGCGGCTGGAAAGAAGTATTCAAAGTCATGAAAAACAAGGACCTACATCCAAGATGACTCTATCCAGCAAAGCTAGCATTTAGAATGGATGGGCAGATAAAGTGCTTCCCAGATAAAGGAGTTCATCATTATCAAGCCCTTATTATATGAAACGTTAAATGGATTTATATAAGAAAAAGAAGATAAAAACTATGAACTGTAAAATGACAACAAACTCAGAACTATCAAAAACTGAACCTGAAAACAAAACCAAACTAAGCAAACAAGTAGAACAGGAACATAGTCACAGAAATGAAGATCACATGGAGGGTTATTAGCCAGAAGGGAGAGGAGGGAGAATGGGGGAAAAGGTACAGGGAATAAGAAGCATAATTGGTAGGCACAAAATAGACAGGGGGATGTTAAGAATAGTATAGAAAATGGAGAAAACAAAGAACTTATATGTATGACCCATGGACATGAACTAAGTGGGGGTTGGGGGGAATCCTGGAGGGAAGGGGCTGCAGGGCTGAGGAAGATAAAGAGGAGGAAAAAATGGGCCAACTGTAATAGCATAATCAATAAAATATACTTAAAAAATTTAAAAAAAGACATCATTTCATAGGCACTCAAATCACTAAAACTAAAGACAGCACCAAATGCTGGCAAGGACGTGAACAACTGGAATTCTCGTATACCACTTCATGGGAAAGTCCGAAGTCAATGCAACATTTACCTATGACCCAGCAATTCCACCCAAGGTAAAGGAAAACTGCCTCCACAGAAAGACTTGTTCAACAGTGTTTAGAGCAACTTTCATTGCAAACGCCCACCTGGAAACAATCCTAATGTCCATTAACAAAGGAACAGACAAAGTGAGGTGTGGGCACGCAGTGGGATACTACTCAGCAACAGGGAAGGAGCTCCTGAAGTGACAAGGACGAATCTCAAAGACATGCTACTACACGAAGGGACCAGGACAAAGAGTATTTACCACTAGAGAGTCCACTGATGTGAAGTTAAAACCAGGCAAAACTCGTTTATGGTGATAAAAATCAGAACAATCATTTCTTCTGGGGTAGGAAGGGAGAAATGACTAGGAAGTGGCAAAAGAGAATTTGCTGGAGTGATGGAAATGTTCTATATTTTTTATGGTGGTTACATGAGTGTATATACTTGATAGAACTTATCAAACTATGCTTGAGAATTTCAAATTTTACCTCAAAACCCTTATTATATAAAAAACAATATAATAAAAACAGTCTTACTACAAAGGTTTAACAAGATTTTATTACTCATTTCAGAACCTAGTAAAATTATTTTTATTTTAAATTCTTCTGAACCTGTCAAGCTCTTATTATATGTAGTATTCTATGTATAAACAAAGAAAAAAATGACTCAATTCTACATGACACTTACAGTTATAACACTTACAGTATACTTACATGAGCATTGGATTGTGATTTACACTCAGATTACTTTATTAGGACCTGAGAATATTCTATTTGTGAGCCCTTGGAAAGCTTATTTTACATACTTAACCACTGGTAATACCCATTTAAGGAACACCTTTTCTTCCGTTATTTTTGCCTCTTCAGCATTTACCTAATCAATTTTTCTTTTATTTGTCTCACGTTTGTAATAAAGCAGTGTTTTGGAAGAAATGAACACATTTTATACAAATATACTACACCACTGGCTTTTGTTTTCTGGGTGACTTCTATGTTACTCTTAAAAACAAGCACACAAATACCACATGATTTCACTTACATGTGGAATCTAAAGAACAAAACATATGAACAAATAAAACAGAAAGAGACTCATGGATACAGAGAACAAAAGGTCGGTGGCCAGGAGAGGGGCCTGGGGACCTTGGTGAAAAAGGTGAAGGGATTAAGAAGTACAAACTGGTAGTCACAGAGGAGTCACGAAGATGGAGTTACAGCACAGGGAACACAGTCAATAATATCGTAACAACTGTGTTTGGTGCCAGGTGGGTACCAGACATTGGGAGATCACTTAGTCAATTATATAACTCTCTAAGCACTATGCTGTACACCTGAAACAAATATAATGTTGAAAGTCAACTGTAATTAAAAACATTTTTTTTTAAAGAAAATTAAAAACCAAACACAAAGCTAATAAGCATCTTGAGTTCAATAAGATGTTGAGATCGTCTGGGGTTTGAATATCTGTTTTATTCCTTATAGATGAATTTAGGTTAAATTACTTAATTTCATTATGACTCAGTTTCTTAGATAAGTAGTTGTATCAACAGCTATTTCAGAGTTTCAAAGAGGGAAGCAGGTGGGAGCTGACCCCCTGTGTCTAACTAGGGGGGTGACGGACGACACAAAGCCACACCCAGGTAATTCTAAAACATATCAGTGATCGAACACCTGTCCCCCTGGGGCAACCTGTTCCCACTGACCCCACATAAGACACATCAAAGCAGTGGGGTCTGACGGCCGCCTCTGAGGGAGTGCAGGGATGAAGTAACACAAGAATGAGGTCAGTCTTGCACTCGGTGATGGCCCGGAGCAGCTAATCTTTATGGAATACTTTCCGTGTGCCTGGTCCCACACTAAAACACATTCATCATTTAATCCTCGCAGCATTCCATAAAGCAGATACCATTATCACCCCTTTACAGCGGAGGAAACGGAATGAGAGGTCGTAACCTTCTCGGGGCACCAGCCAGTGGTGCTGGGATCGGGGCACCCCGGCAGTCAGCCCAGCACACCCCTTTGCACTCACTGCTGTTTGTGAGCTCTGAGCCTTCCCAAGACATTTCAAGGGTGATTGAGAAGGGAGTGGGAAGGTCAGAAATGGGGTTCTCTCCATTTAAAGCCGCCTGTTTTGCTGAATTTGGATCCTCAAGCTTGATTCAGAGCAGTACAAAAAATAAGAATTAAAAGGGCAAGACCTCCAGCTTTATTGCTTATGAAAATAAATGACAGTCTAATTTCCCAATCTACAGGAAATAGAGAAGAGCAGACTTACTGAAACTGTGTGCTTAGCTATCTAAGTGTGTGTGTGTGTGTGTGTGTGTGTGTGTGTGTGTGTGTGTGTGTGTGTCCCGTTCCTCTCAGGCACTCCACAATCAAGCCCAGCATTTCCTCAGCCATGCCAGCATCCTGTGCCCTGGGGCCTTCACCCGGCTGTTGGTGTGTGAGGTGCCCAGGGCTCTCACCAGAGAGCAGCACCAACCGCAGGGGCCAGCAGAGGGGAGCAGAGCCCTCCAGGCAACCCAGGACCAGCCGAGTGTGTTTTCATGGCAGTGAACTCAGTACTCGGCCATTGTGTGCATGTGGCTATAAATCAAGCGGTAATTAGATCTTGCAGCAGTTAACACAACCGCTCTGTTGCCCTCATTTACCAGCTCTGGACAGGAGAGAAAGGCAGCCCACTCCCACTAAGAACACAGGCCTCTTCACTGGGAGCCCTGTGCTTTGCCCTGGCCCCCCAAAGCTCAAGACAGCCAAGGAGAGAACAGTCTCTCGGGGTCCAGGCGGCATGATGATAACTGGCATTTACCCCGGGAATGGGACAGAGGGAGAGCGCTGGGACAGAGGGCATTCGTCCTTGTCTCATTGGGTGACACATTAACAAGAAAAGCCTATGGAAAACCAAACGGCAGTTCAAATGAACTATGCATCAGTATGGAAATGCAGCCTGTCAGAAAAGCATCAAAATCATCACAGACGCACATCCACACAGGAATCTATGCAACCTAGGCTCTCATTTGAGGTCAGTTAAAGCAAATTCAGCCTTCACTCTAGCCTATAAACATGTCATCTTGGACGATTTATAAGGGAGAGCTCGGGAGACATGTGAATTATGCCTTCACGAAGATTTTAGTTTTAAATGTTATCAAGCCCTATGAAAATGCAACCTAATACTTAGGTTCACATAGAAATGTCAGTGTTCTCTTTTAGTGTGACTTGATGCTTTTTATTTTACATTTCCACACATTATGCTTCTTTATTTAAATAGATTTTGATAACCAGTAGAAATTAAAATGGCACAACACTTACATTTTATTTATTAAAATAACCATGGGTTATTTTCTTGATGGATGTGTCCTGACAATTTAAAAAAGCTAGTGATATCAATTATTCAAAAAATTATTTTATGACCGAAATTTTTTTTAGTTTAAAAAACGATATGTGTTTTAGGCCAGAGTTTGGCAAATTTTGCTGCGAAGCGCCAGAATGAGTATTTTAAGCTTTGCAAGCCACAGAGTCTGTCATAGCTTCTCAACTTGGCTACTATAGGGTGAAACCATCCTGGCAACAAACATACAGACAAATGAGCGTGCCTGCGTTCCGACAGAACTTTATTTACGAAAACCAACAGTGGGCTGGATTGGGCCTATGGCCCGCAGTTTGGCATCTTCTGATGTAGACTAGAGTAAAACAGAATCTTTAATACAGATTGGAAAAACCGAATATATATATATATATTTAATATATATCTTTTTAATACATTTTGGATAATGATACTTCAAAGCAAAAAAAAAAAAAAAAACTACAAAAAGCAACCGTTTGTATCCAATAGCATAATGCTGGATGTGGCAAATGTTTTCTGAGTTCCTTGAAGTTGCTAATTTTCATCCTGAAACAAGATTTGAAGGTGTTCATCCTTTGTTGCACACGGCACATTACCAGGTGTTAATGCTGATCACAGCTGGAAACAGAGCATGTCCTACCTGTGACTCCAGATGGCTAAAGAGTGTTCTACTTATAAGGGAAGGCTTCATTTGACCAGGATTGGATCTCAACAGGCCTAAGGCACCTCGAAAAGAAAAAAGTCACTTCTGTCACTTAAGAGCACAATCGCTTCACTCAACTTCAAAAGGGCAATGAAAATGGTGTGCTTTGAAAAACACACAGAACACTGAGGGAATAGAGAATAGCCTGATGTAGCCTTCTCGAGTGATACAAAAGAATTTGTGTCCACGAGTTTAAGGAAAATGAATTAAAATGTAATCTTTAGATCAGGAATGGTAACTCGTTAAATGCCAAAAAGAAACATAACCCCAAATGAAAAGAAGAAAAAGACAAAGAAGGCCCTGTCGTGGAATGAGAGAAGAATGAACATATTCAAGTGCAGCCGGCTAACACAGGATGCTCAGCAGCGCACACCCGCCTCGGGCCTGCACAGGTGCTCACGGCAGGTAGGGTGGACAGTTCTGAGGGACTTCGAACACTGTACGTCAGGTGGCCTACAGGAAAAGGTGGTTGCTCTTTGACCACCCCCAGCTCCCGGTCCCAGTGACAGACGGTACAGCTGCCTTGGGCCAGCATCCTCACTACAGAAGGCAAACCGCTCAAAACCCACCCCCCAAAAGGTTGCCACTTTGCCACTCACAAGTTATTCCTGGAACAAGGGAGGCTGTAAATAACTGTCTTAGTTCCCCAAAACTTGATATCAACCATCCGTGTGATTCTTTTTTGAAAAAAGGTACTACTTTAAGAATGCAGGAATTCAGTATCGGATTAAAGAGACTACCTCATCCTATGGTATAGAAAAATGGAGAACGAAAAACCCAAACAGAGAAGGACTGAGAAACTGCCATGAAATAATTGTGAATTTTCAAGGCACATGAATAAATATGTAACTGGTCTGAGAAGGAAGTTTACAAACTAAAGTGAGTACTTATATAAATACGGACGCATCCACAATAGCACAGACTTCCGCTTTTGAGGGGCATGATGCTCTTCACTCTCACCAGCCTCTAGTTTCGAATGTACTGGTCCCAGGGCTTTAGGTAAATGTGGACTTCGTAAGGGCCCACACGTGGCTTTCGCCAACTCTCATCTGCTCTGTTCTTGCGGTCCCCAGCTCCTCCTATCCGCCAAATCCTTGTGTATCTGTGTGATTGTGTCCAACTGAAGAATCACAGCAAACTGTATAAAGCCACCAGTGGGTCTTCTAAAAATTCCACTTTGAAAAACCATGTTGATGGCTTATCCAGTCTGCAGTAATGAAGGTGAGGACTAGGGTGAGGTATTTAAATACTTTTCTTGCTCTTGTTCAGCTGGGGATGGAAAGAGACTTTAGATACTTGCATCTATTTTCCTTCAAACAGTAAGGATATGGCCTTCTGGTGTAGGCGGCTCCTAGCTGGCACTGGAATCTTCTGATCTGGAGGGGCAACAGAGGGTTCATATCCAGCCTCACTCCCCCACCTGGCAGGGTCCAATATATAATTTGGTATATTGAAAAAAATTTAAGTGTGCTGAAGTTTTGGACAGTATAAAAAAATTAAGTCAGGCCAAAAAGTGAACAAAAGCTTACCATAACACATAAAAATCACCCTGGATGGGTGACTAAGTTGATCAGAGAGTTGTCCATTACACCAAAAGGTTGTGGGTTCAATCGCTGGCTGAGGCCCAAATGGGAGGCAAGCAATCGAAGTTTCTCTTCCTCTCTCTCTCCCTCTCTCACTTCCTGTCTCCCTCTCCCTCTCTCCTTCCCTCCCTCTCTCCCTGCCCCTTCCTCTGTCTCTAAAATCAGTAATAAAAAACATCCTTGGGTGAGGATTAAAAAAAGACAAAAGTAATTTATTTATTTTTTAAAGTATGTTTTATTGATTATGCTATTACCATTGTCCCATTATTTTTCTCCCCTTTATTCCCTCCATCCTGCACCCCTCCTTCCACCAGCATCCCCTGACCCTACCCCAGTTCATGTCTATGGGTCGTACATATAAGTTCTTTGGCTTCTCCGTTTCCTATACTAGTCTTAACCTCCCCCTGTCTATTTTGTACCTACCGTTTATGCTTCTTATTCCATGTGCCTTTTCCCCCCATTCTCCACCCCTCTGCTGATAACCCTCCACATGATCTCCATTTCTGTGATTGTGTTCCTATTCTAGTTGTTTGCTTAGTTTTTGTTTCTGTTTTTGTTTTTAGGTTCAGTTGTTGATAGTTCTGAGTTTGTTGTCATTTCACTGTTCATATTTTTGATCTTCTTTTTCTTAGATAAGTTCCTTTAACATTGCATATAATAAGGGCTTGGTGATGATGAACTCCTTTAACTTGACCTTATCTGGAAAGCGCTTTATCTGCCCTCCATTCTAAATGCTAGCTTTGCTGGTTAGAGTAATCTTGGATGTAGGTCGTTACCTTTCATGACTTTGAATACTTTCCAGCCCCTTCTTGCTTGTAAGGTTTCATTTGAGAAATCAGCTGATAGTCTTATGGGAACTCCTTTGGAGGTAACTGTCTCCTTTTCTCTTGCTGCTTTTAAGATTTTCTCCTTATCTTTAATCTTGGATATCTTAATAATGATGTGCCTTGGTGTGTACTTCCTTGGGTCCAACTTCTTTGGACTCTCAGAGCTTCCTGGACTTCCTGGAAGTCTATTTCTTTTGCCAGACTGGGTAAGTTTTCCTTCATTATATTTTCAAGTAAGTTTGCAATTTCTTGCTCTTCTTCTTCTCCTTCTGGCACTCCTATGATTCAGATGTTGGAATATTTAAAGTGTCCCAGAGGTTCCTAAGCCTCTCCTCATTTTTTTAATTCTTGTTTCTTCATTCTGTTCTGGTTGAATGTTTATTTCTTCCTTCTCCTACAAATCATTGATCTGAGTCCCAGTTTCCTTCCCTTCACTGTTGGTTCCCTATATACTTTCCTTTATTTCATTTTGCATAGCCTTCATTTTTTCCTCTATTTTGCGACCATACTCAACCATATCTGTGAGCATGCTGACCACCAGTGTTTTGAACTGTGCATCTGATAGGTTGGCTATCTCTTCATTGCTTAGTTCTTTTTCTGGAGTTTTGATCTGTTCTTTCATTTGGGCCATATTTCTTTGTTTCAGCATGTCTGCTATGTAGTAAGGGGTGCAGCCTTAGGCATTCTCGAAGGCAGGGCAACCCGCATTGCTGTGTTATGGAGCTGTATGTGTGGGAGCCAACTGAGAGGGAACAATGCTGCTTGCTTGGCTCTCAGGCTGGCTTTCAGTCACGTCCCCTGCTACCTGCAAGCAAATTGGGCCCATCTGCTGCTGATTCTCTGGTGGGTGATTCTGCGTATGTTCTAGGACCTTGTGGGTCTCTCCAATGAACTCTCCTGTGAAGCTGGGAGTTTCTCCCGCAGCCACAACCCTCACTGAGGGTTTTGTGGCTTTATTTCCCCACACCAGAACCCTAGGCTGCATGGTCTGTCTCGCTCCCCAGTTGTTCCTTGTGATTTATCTGCATGTGAATGTGGGACCACCTGGTCCTCCAGCCATCACCTTGCTGCGTGTCCTCTCTGCCTTGGCTGCCCATCTCCACCCCTCCTACCGGTCTGGATGAATGTTTCTTCTTTAATTCCTTGGTTTTCAGACTTCAACACAGTTTGGTTTTCTGGCAGTTCTGGTTGCTTTTTGTTTTTAAATTGTTGTTGTCCTTCTTTTGGTTGTGTGAGTAGGCAAAGTGTATCTACCTACACCTCCATAGTGGCCATGAGTCAAAAATCATTTAAATAAAATAACTGAAAATATTTTCTTGGATCACCAAGGCTTCAGTCCTAAACCTTTTTCTTGCCTATTTGTAGTGACCCTTTTGGGAACCTTATGGTTCTAGATCCCATAATATGCTAATGACTCGGACATGTATGTCTGCAGTCCGCCTTCTCCCCTGACATACAGACTTGCATGACACTAGCAGCTCAAACCTAAACGGCCCAAAACCGAGCTGCTGAACCCCTCCCAAACCTGTCCCCACCACACCCTTCTTTGCCAGATGGCAGTGTCTTCCTTCCACGTGCTTTGGCCAGAAACTCTGGAGTCATTCTTTATGTTTCTCTTGCTATCACACCATACACCCTACTTGTCATTAAATCCTATACACTCAACTTTCAAAGTATTTTCAGAACCTGACCATTCCTTGCCACCTGTGCAGCTGGCCCTTGGCCCATGGCACTACTGCCTGTGCTCTGAATTACTGCACCTGTCTTACTAGTCTTTTCCAGTCTTAGCTCAGCAGACGCAGAGACCCAGAGGAAATAAAGGTCAGACCATGTCACTCCTCAGTCCAAAAACCTTCTCATCACTTCCCATTGCCTTCAGGGCAAAAGCCCAAACCTGAACAACAACCTAATCTTCCTGCCCACTCTGGTTCCAAGCAAGGTCTCTGACCTCACTCACCTGTCCCTCTCAAGCACTGTCAGGTCCCCTGTGCCTCAGGGGCTGCTCCCACAGAAAACTGCTTGGTTCATACTCTCTGCTGTGCTCCAGACTCAAATATTCTCTTCTGATGCCACCTTCCCTGGCCCCCTATCTGTATCAGTTTTCTGCTGCTGTGTAACAAATGGCCACAAACTCCACAGCTTCAAGTCATACCCATTTACTATGTCACATCTCCTGTGAAGGATGTGGCATGGCTTAGCTGGGTCCTTGGCTAGGTCAAGGTCTCTCAAGGCTGCATTCAAGGTGTCATCTGTGCAGCCTTCCTTTAAGAAGCTCAGGGTTCTCCTTTGAGTTCCCAAAGTTATTGGAAGAATTCAGTCCCTTAAGGATGAAGGACTAAGTTCCCAGTTTTCCTGCTGGCTCTGAGGGGCCACTCTCATCTCCCAGAGGTAGCTCACAGTCCTGCTGTGGCCTGCTCATGGCTTACTTCTTTATCGCCAGCAGGAGGATCTGTTGACATGGAGTCTCATATAATGTCACCTAATAACTACATCAGTGACATCATCACTTTCACATGCTCTGAGAGTCCCCCCACCCAGGGCAGGGACATTGGAGAGCTCTGCTTGCCATGGTACTAGAATGCTACCATTCTACTCCTGCCACACATCTGTGGAGAGCAGGACCAATAAAATGGCATTGGTTCAGTCAAGACAGTATAAAGTATATGAAACTAAATGGAGTCACTCATGTCCACCAAAATGGCTGTCAGTCAGCCATGACACTCTAGTTCAAGAGAGAAACTATCTAAGTCAGAGCAGACGCATCTGGCAAGGACACACACCTAAGATATCTGCACACATGATCAGAACATCCGTGTTTGCAGAGCGGGACCACCCATAGACAGGTTCCTGGGAAAATTCCCACGTGGCATCAGGGGTGTCAAGACACTTACTGAAAAGACCCAGGAGAGTGGAGGGCCCCACTTTCAAGGTGTAACTGAGGCAGGCTCCAGCCCACTGCTGAGAGCTTGGGCTCCACACACCAGGGTGCTGCTCCACGCTGATCTCCCTTGGCAGCAGCCACCGGAGGCTCTGCCCTGCGGAACTGAGGACT
>PVJI01009234.1:0-66482 GCA_004026765.1 Micronycteris hirsuta
ATGTTAGGCATACCCACCTAACCTAACTTGAATCATGCGAAAGGGGAGCTGTTGGAATTCTATTGACTTTCTGGTTCCCAGCAGTCGGCAGTAATAGAATGCTTTCAGGAAGATGACAGAATCAGGAGAAAGATGCTGTTTTGCACTATCTTGATTTGTTACAGAAGCCAACTTATTGGCATGATGGAGTGACAGGAAAAACAGCTGGCATGGAAGGTAGGATTATTAAAGCTATTGCATCATTATGAATACAATTAGAAGCTGACCATGACAAAGCATATGTTTGAACAAGCAGCTGTTGGTAGCTGGGGTTTGTTGCCGAGCTTTTCAAACTCTGCAAACAGTGTTGCTTTTACAGAATAGATTTGAAAATTTCCTTGTGCTGCGTTAGATTTTGGGGGGGTGTGCTTGCGTCCAACCTCAGGGAAACACTTCTGGGATAGAAATCCGTGTTAGAAGATTTTAAAATAAAGTAATTTTCAAGAGTCTCGGTTGCTCCAGGTAGATGATGAGAGAGAAATCTATGGGGAAATCTACCCCAGCTCAGTTATATGCAGTTTAGTTACAAGGACTGATTGATATAATGGCATATTCAGACATCGAGAGAAATAAATGTATAGAATGTTTCAATAGGTTGCAAATTGTTACACTTGGTTTCTGTTTTATAAGGAGTTTGGCTGTCAGTCTTTTCTCCTCATCAGTTTCTAGCTTTTGACATTTATTCAGTCATTCTGCATTATATGAAGAAAATACATCAATATCTCCTGCAGGGTTTTTCAACAACTCTAGCATCTGTTTCAGCTATTGAACTGTATTCACGTTTTGCCAAGTTGATGTCGACCCAGCTGGTCCATCATTTCTCGCTTGATTACTGCTCTTAATTTCTCTGTATCAGCTTGTTTCAGATAGGGCTTGGAAAGCTGTTAATGAAAATGACAGAAAATGATAAATTATTGACAATCGGAACATTTATTTATTTAATTAGTTTGGAACCTTGGTGAGTTTTGTCTTACATTCTTTCTTGCCTGCGTACAATTTTTAGGACCCCCTTTGATGTTTGGCAATATTTCTTTCCCACACAATCACTGGATTATGCTTATTAAGTACTTTTAAACAAATGAAACATGAGCCTGGACTGAATTTAGGTCCAAAAATAAAGTTTGCAGGGAAAGGAGAACAATTTAAGCTTTTTTGAAGCAACTATGCATCGTTTTCCATATTCTCTCTTCATATGCTGTCATGGGATCTAAGTATATATTGGCCCGATATATTGAAATAATTTTTATGACCACGAGGGTAACAAGAAAATAGTCAAAGCTGTTTTTAACAAGTGATTGTTTAAAGCCGATGACAAATAATATAGAAATAGATTTTTCGGACTATGGAAAGCATGATGGTTAACTATCTCTGTAACACAGAATCTTTTAGCTCTCTTCCTCATCTCTCCAATAACCCGAGTAGCTAAAGCATCCAGGTTAATAGGCTATCATGTATGAACATCTAATATGACCTTTTGGTGCACACAGTGTTGCTCACAGGTGCTGTACCTTTTCTGTAGGACTTGTAATCTCCCAGTCAATCTGGGCAAGGAGTGCTACTGACTGTTATGTAACTTTCCCCCCTGAATGTTGGTCCATGTTTTCCCATTACATATTCCTCTTAAAAATAGTGACTTGAGACATGTATTTAAATAACAGTGAATCAACTAGAAACTCACGGGCTGATTATACTGTTTGGACTCATCTGAATTAATTACTAACTTATGTTTTGAAAAATAGTTACAGATTTTGATGAGTACTTTTTAACCTTGAAGCATACATGACTGGTTGAATATATAATTCATGCATGCAGCAGGGAACAAAATAGTTTTCTAAATGTGTAGTTTCAGCACCAAAAATTTTATATAATGTAGTTCAGGCAACTTAATGTTTTCCTGTCAATACTTTTGAGTGCTGTGTGTTACAGGACTTCTTTCATCTTTGGGAAGCTCAGGGACTGAGAGAGTTTTGCATCCAAATGATATTCACCCATTTCTTGACTGATTGACAGAAACTGTCTATATCTGTCCTATTGTTTAAATACAGTTCTCTTGAGTCAATTTTATTTTTCAACTTTATAACCATTTGAAGTGACAATTGAAGTCCGGGAAAACTCTTTTACATTACATCTTTAGTGGGACTCTCCTTTTGTGAATTGTCTCCTGTGAGAAAAATGTGAGCTTCCTGTTAGCCTCACACTCCTGTTACCATAGTTACTTTAAAAAGAAGGCTTTTCCTTTCAATGAAGATCGTGTAATTTAAATCAGCCACTGGACTCCCCAAACCGTGTCTTTTTGTGTTTCTTTTGTGTGTGTGTGTGTTTTTTTACAATGAAAGGGATTTATTTTATTTATTTTTGAGTTTATTGGGGCTACACTGGTTATTAAAATCATATAGGTTTCAAGTATGCAATTCTACAACACAGCACCTGCGTATTGTCCTGTGTGTTCCCCACCCCAAGTCAAGTCTCCTTCTGTCACCGTTTATCCCCCCTTTACCCTCTTCTCCCTCCCCTACCCCACTTTCCCTCTGGTCATCACCACACTGTTGTCTGAGTTTTTTTTTTTTTTGGTCTGTTTTTTCCCCTTAATCCCTTCACCTTTATCACGCAGCTCTGGGACTCTCCTCCCGTCTGACGGCTGTCAGTCTGTTGTCTGTATCTGTAAGTCTATTTCTACTTCGTTTGTTATTTATTTTGTTCATTAGATTCCAAAGCGTGTTTTTTTGTGTATAGTTCTGACTGCTCCGTCTGTGACTAGCAAGTGCTCTGCATTTGATTCCACTGATGAATGGAGAGGACAGACGCTAGGTGGCACTAGCTGTTGATTATTAATGAAATCTTAAAGGCTGCGGGCCACACACCTGAACAGCAGGCATACCCTTATTGATAAATGCATTCGTAAGACTTAGAAATGCTTGCCAATCTTTCTGGCTGTGGAACATGATTAGCATACAAAGTGATGAAACTATGTGAAGTCTCCAAATCCCAGTTGCTTAATTTTGTATTTTCTCGAGAGATTTAGGGGGGGGGGATGAAGAAGAAATGCATAAAAACAGAAAGAGTGTGTTAAAGAGAAGTGGGACAAATCACATGGACTATACTCATATAAATTTTTTTAAATGTCAAGTTATTTGTATAAATCTCTGTGGCTTTTGCCCGATTCTCTACAAACCTAGATTGTCTTTCATAAGGAATTTATCCTATCAAAGCAACTATAGGAACTACTTGTCTCTTTTAGGTGAAAATCTTATTCAGCATCATTACTTTTATTTTATAAATGTCCCTTAGTTTTCCATTGATGGAAATATTGTCTATTGAAAATTCCCACTTCTGACTGAATTGCCCACCTTGAGATGCATTGCTCTTTATCCAGAAAAATGAGCAGGGGGAGATACTATCATTTAAGAAATATGCTTTGAAATGTTTTTTTTTTTTCTGAGAAGCATGGTACTTCCTATTATTCTCCAATTCTCATTCCATATCTCTTTTAACAATGAACAAGCAAATAAAGACAAATCTTTTTTTTTAAGATTTTATTTATTTATTTTTAGAGAGAGGGGAAGGGAGGGAGAAAGAGAGGGAGAGAAACAGCAATGTATGGTTGCCTCTCACATGACCCTCACTGGGGACCTGGCCTGCAACCCAGGCATGTGCCCTGACTGGGAATCGAACCGGGACCCTCTGGTTCCCAGCCCGCACTCAATCCACTGAGCTACACCAGCCAGGGCAAATAAAGACAAATCTTATAAGCACGTGCACACACACCCAAAGACACGTATATATGAGGGGTGACCACCCCAAAATAAAATTACCTTCTGGAGGGCAGGCCCCTTGTAGTACAGACTTCCTCTGCCAGGTGAGTGCCCTAGGAACCCACCTATATCAGGGTACCAGCTGGCGTTGTGAGAGACTGCGTTCAGCTTCAGTGAATCTTTCTTGAAGGCTCTTTCAACGCTTTTGCCCATTTCATGATGGGTGATTTAGGAGCGTACCTGGCCACACCACTCTGAGTGTTCAGCAGTTTCTGACCAAAAATGGCATGACCCCCTCGGCCCCACCCTCCCTATTCACCCATCTTGCCCCAAGTGACCTTTTTTCTGGTTCCCCGCATGGAAAAAGTCCTCACAGGGAAACATTTTGCTGATGTGGAAGAGGTGAACCAAAAAACTGGCAGAAGCACTAAAAGGCATCCAAATCAACAAGTTCAAAAACCATTTTGAGCAGTTGAAAAAATATCTCGATAGGAGGGAGAGTACGTTGAAAGTGACTGAAGTTTAAACATGTAAACATAGATATACAATTTTTATAAATAACTTCCGGGGTTTGGGGGACCCACCCTCACATATCTGGAAAAAAAACATCAGTACTGTTAAAGAAACAGCCACGACAACATTTTAAATTGAACCTGGAATTGAACAAACAAAAATGGAAAATAAAAAAGAAAGCTCATAATTAGGGTTATTTAAAGATTAATCAGAGTTATTGAAGATTAAATAGCTTGTCATATTGGAAATTTGGAATTTTTTTCTGAGAGAAATAAGCAATATTTTTCTCCCTGAGAAAGTGAGGATTCCTGAGGAAGATGGGTTGTTTTAGAATGAGGGGAAAGGTAATATAGGCCACAATTCTCTAAGGTTACGTGAAGCAGGCTGAGATATAGCCTATTGTCTTAATTCCACCATGGAATTTGTTGAAGATTTGTATAATATAGTCGAGATGGAAAACTGTTTGCTGTTTGTTATGTCTGGTAGATTAATTAACTTGCTAAATTATTCTGCCTTTGGTTGTTAATTAATGAGTCATTGTAAACCAGGAAGCAGGCCCCTCACTATGAGGTAGTTCCATCCAACTGGATCTGTCTGACTCGGACCTCATTTTTCTTTGTGTGCTCTGTAATTCTGACCTTGGCCCTGGATGGCCCGTGAAATATTAACACCCAAAATATGAAAAAAGACCAAAATAGCTTGTCTAACTAGAAAAGGGAACAAATACATTGCATTATTGGTGTGTCAAAGGATTATAAGTACCTAGAAAAGGCAATGAGGCCCAAAATATGAATTTTAATAGAAATAAAGTCCTCCATCTAGGTTCAAAATCAGTCCGATGAGTATGATATGTGAGAGTTAAAGCTTCACAATAGTTCATTGAACTGAACGAGTTTGTTGGCCATAATTTCAGTATCAGTCATAGTTTCATATGGCACTGAAACCAAATTATACAAAGTAATGTTGTCGGACACATATCCTCTCAGGGAGGAAACAGAAAAGATTAAAACAATGAAGAAAAAATATGTAGAGGAACATTTGGGAGAGTGTTCAGTGTTCAGTGAAAAGTATCTGGATGGTGGAAGGTGCTAGAAACTACATGTGAGGGGCGTAGAAGGTACTAGAAAACGGAAAAATTGAAGAATGTTCGAAAGAATAAGAATAAAAAAATTAAGCTGATTCCAAATATTAGAGGAGCTGTAATGTAAAAGAGGGATTAGACAAATTGTACCGCTCTTGTAGTGAAGAAAAACATTCTTCCAGTTCATTGTATAAGCGGAGAATTGACTGCTTTGTGAGATACTTGTATTCCTTGTGCTCAGTGCTGGGAATGGAATAATTGAAGATGTTTCAGATAATTTCTTATTTTAAGAATCTGCGAGTCTAATCATTTCATGAAAAGAAATATTGCCCTTTTCATACATTTATTTGAGTGGGCCACTGGAACCCTCCAGGCTAGGAGTGAGTGAGTGAAGGCTGCTGCGACATGCCTCTTTCTGTTTGGCCAGCCAACTAAGAATGGTTTTTCCATTGCTAAATGATTTTTTAAATACAAATAATATGGGGATACATACAATTTTCAATTTATGTATCTATGAATAAAGTTTTGCTGGGAAATAATAGCCATACCTATTTGTATGCATATTATTTTTGACTGTTTCCATGATAACACAGCAGTTAAGTAGCCGTGACAGAAACCATATGGTCTAGATACCCAAAAATATTTCCTGTCAGGCAGTAGAAGTTTGCTGACCTCCTCTCTAGACTCTTCAAAGGACTTATCTTTTTGCTCATTGAATCAAGTATCTAGAACAAGCTAGGTCACAATTAAATATCCATTGAAGACCACCCACAGAAATTGTGACCACCCGTAGTATTTTAGTACTACAGACTTTGAAAAGTGGTTCAAACGTATAATTTAGGAGTTTATCATGGGGGTATTTTAGCTATTAATATTTTGAGAGATTTTTACATCCTGAGGAGTGTTCATTATTTAATCTCACTGAAAGAAAATTTGAAGTCTGCAATCACTGATGTTATAATATCTGTTTTGCCTAAACCCACTGATTTTGCTGAATTTTACCTATTTGATAAAATTCAATTATTCTTATTGTTACTGTTTAGTTATTGTGTGATTTTAGCAGACTTGCAGAAAGTGCACAAGTCATTGGAAAACAAGGCAAAGTGAGTAAAAATCACTTCTTGCTCCTACCCGTTTCTCTCTTCATAAGTCTTGAAGTCTCTAAGCAGCTTTTGCATTATTCAGTTCCAGAGAGGTGCCCACCATTTAGAAACAGACGGAGTGTTCTTGATAAAATATGGTCCAGAGGGGATCAAAGAATAACAATAAAAATATATAAACTCCACTATACTAGAACAATGGAGACTGTTAGTATATGATTGATTAAAAGGCTAGACTTAAAAGTTAGCAGTGAGATATCTGAGATAGTTCTCTGAACACATGCATGTTTTCAAATCATATGGAGAACCACAATCAGATTCTAAGCATACAGTTAAGGGAGTCTGGTTTTAACATCATATGTGATATTCTGCATAATTCAATGATTGTGAAACTGAAATCCCTGGATATTTTTTCTAGGGAAGATGTCATTTCTGCTCACTGGTAGCATTGGACATTCCTGTAACACCTATAGGGTTCTTATTTTATTTCCATGAGGATGTAACTGGGCAGCTGTCTTATGATGCCTGTCTCTATGGTAACAGATATAAGGATTAAGGGTCTGAAGGAAATTCCTTCCTCATGGTTTAGGAATATGGAGCAATGAGGGAGACTCACTGAGGAAAGGGGTAAAGCTCTGAGGGAAGGCAAAAGAGGCGATTGAGAAAAAACTGTTGTGAGGGAACTGTTTGGTGTGTGGAAATGATTATATTATTTTATCCCCAAATGAAATAAAAATCCACATGGTAAGTAAACTTTTTTTAAAAAAATTTAAAAAATACTGTTTTTCAACCATCCAGTCAATTTTATGTAATTGTAGTCACATAGATCTTCTCTTTAGTTGGGTTGCTTTTCACTTTGCAGAAAAAGATTACTTCTTGCCTGAAATTGATAAGAAGCGGACTTCTAACCACTGGCAAATTTAGTTCTTCTTGCTATCAAAGATCTTGATCTTTTAGAGGACTTTCTTTTCTTGATTCAAAGGGTAAGAATACTGAGCTCTGCTTGGCATTCCACATAATCACTGAATTTCTCAGGGGACTAATGAACATACATCATTCTTCCAAGATATTCTTTTTAGTTCTATTTCTGCTAAAGACCAATAATGAGTAAAACAAGCATACTGCTTATTGGAAAATTGAGCAATTTTTAGAGTGTGTTGGGGAGGATTTTGTGTCTTTACATGTTTTCCTTGTTTCTTTTATTAAAATAATAAAAGCAAACAAGAAAATCCAGATGTTTCAAAAGATTTGGTTTTCCATTTATTTCACTTGTTCCTTATCTCTTAGTCCACAAAATAAAAACTCGGCATCTTTAAATTGTTTTGGGAAGGAAATAAATATAACTGACCTTTCCCTTTGATTTAAAGTATATATTCAAGGTGTTATCAAATAGCCAATAGTATTTAAAATATTGGTGCCATTTATATGTCCTTCAGGAAGATAAAATACAGAAAGAAGAGATGGCTATCTTTGTGTGAATCTCTTATACTTACCGTAACATCATGCTGGCGTTTTATTTATCCCCATGTCTTCATGTAGTATATGGTTAGGGGCACGGGAAAAAGAAACAATGGCAAGTGAACAAAAATTCATAACATGAAGAAAAATTAAGCTTTTGGGGGATTAAAAATAGATACATTTGAAATGATATTTTGATAAGATCAAATTAACACATATTTAGCACATATAAAGGAACCTATTTGCAGGCATAGTGCTTAAAGCTTTAAAGCCTGTTTTATTTTATCGTTTTTTTTCTGACCTCAAGAAATTCATAGATTCTCTACCCAGATACAGCTTTCCAGAGATTTAATCCACTCTATGTAGATATTAATAAAAGATAAGACTATGTCTTCAGGACTCGTTCACACTGTCTTTAAATTAAATGAAAAAATAGACTTAGCTGTAATTTTGTAGTCGCTTCTTTGATAATTTTGAAAAATAAATTTTGGGAAAGAAAACTTTGTGTATAAACTCTCTACGTTTTCAACCATAAATAGTAATTGCAATATAAAGTGAGGTTCTGAAGGAAGCAAGGCTACTTTTAAATATTAAACATAGACATGGACTCTGGAAAGCCAACTTCAATTTAAAAAGCAAGACATTCCCCCTATATGTCTAGTATGACTGGCCTCCAGAAAATGTTCCATTTTCTTGGGTTTTGGGCTTACAGAATCCAAAGCACACTGCAGGGAATAAGCAAGTGGGTAAAAAGATGGTGTAGACAAAAGTACTGTGAAAAGTAAAGACAAAGAGATAAGGCTCTGGCAAATGTGTTTACCGGAAGTGGGAGATGGTGGAACCACAAGGTCAGGGAGTGCACAGCGATTAATAACTACCCATACCTACTTGAACATGAATAGTGCCTATCAATGTTCCTAGAGGAAAATTGTCATTGCCTGGCAATTCGGAGACCAATGCAAAGAACTGAGAAGAACAAGCAGAGAAAAGAAACTTACGAGCATCAAACGGCTCTGGTTATGGCATCCTTACAACTGATTATTATGCTCCCAGGATAAAACATGTCAAGGACCATCATATTCTGAGTTTACTAACACAGCTTTCTGTGTTACATATTACAGGTAGTATGAAAAGTGACGCTAATGTTATTAATGTTAGTGACGCTGAAATTTTATGGGTTTTAGGCAAGTGGTGGGATTTATGTTCTGTGACAAGTATAAAAAGGAGGAGATTAGCACAATACTCTCAAAATCCATTCTTGTTATTGCAAATGGCAGTATTTAATCTTTTCTTTCTTATGGCTGAGTAGTATTCCATGGTATATACGAGTATGTACCACATCTTTATGCAGTCATCTGTCAAAGGATACTTTGGTTATTTCCTTGTCTCGACCACTGTGATTTATGTAGCACAGAAATGTACACTTGAAGCCTATGTAATTTTGATAACCAATGTCACCCCATAAATTTAATTTTTAAAAAGTCAAGGAGGAAATTGAGTAAACAGCTGCCTGTGATGGTAATGTGGAAACATTAATATAGTGAGCGAGAACCTCAGCTTAACATCCTTTTAGCTGCTGACCCACTCATGGGCTGGCTACTCCCGTAGCCATGGTGACCAGAAGGAGACCCATTTCTACATTAGGTCATCCAGAACAGGATTAGAGCCCACCAACTGAAGTGAGTGGTTATTTCTGCTGCTTTCCATTCATCCAATAAACATTTATTGATAGATGATGTTCCGCTCTGTGCTAGAGCAGGATGATTAGGATATGATCCCTGAGGAATTTCCAGATGAATGTGTTTTACGTGGATAAGAAAGGGAAAATATCTACAGTGACAGCTTACCAAGGACAGCGCAGCTGTGAGTCCAGATAGAAAAGCCAGCTTGGGAATGAGCTAGAGGCTTCCAGGGATCCTAGTTTGTGTGATGGGGAAGAACTAGCAAGTTTATCAAAGAGCAAAATGATTGCTGAGGGGAAAGAACACAGATTGAAGGAAAAATGGTTAGGCATCTAGGTACAGTGTGAAGTGCCGTATCTGGACTTTCACTTGAAATGAGGAGGCGTGTGCCTACCAGCCATTGTTCATCTTCATCGCAATCAGATCTAGAATGAAGAGATTTAGACTGTTGTAAAAGGCAATTGCAGACAATGAGATGGGACAGTTTTAAACCTGTGTGAGTGTGGCCATGCAAACTTTCTCTTAGGAGAATTTTTAAAAAATAAGTATATCTCTTAAGAATTTATGTACATCTATCCCTGGGAACTCTTTCCTATGCTATCTTTAGAGAAATTTTCATGTTATTTTATCTTGGCATGTATCTATCTTTAATTAGAAGCTACCCGAAAATGTTTCCCGCATATTTAAATTAATCACAGAATTAGACCTCAGAGATTACAAAGGAGGGCTGAAAGAATAACATTTTATATAGGATATGCCTGATGCTACAGAGAGCTGGAACATGAAGAAAGTGTGTTAAATAAGCATAAAAATTTCATCCAACTTCAACAGCATCCAATTTATTTGTTCTGCAGGTTTTCTCCTGACTCCTAGGAACTTAAAAATACATAGGTTGATGTTTTCATTTAAAACAGACAATAAGCAAGGTATTTTCTGAACAATTGCATTGTCTAGATTGCCTCCCTCTCCCTTCCTCCATGTCTCTCTTTCTCTTCCTTCTCCCCACTTAGCTCTTTCCTTTCCTGTTTCCCCCCTCCCCTCTTACCTATGTAGATGTGTGTATGTACGCATGTGTGCCTATCTCTATTTCTGTCTCTATCTCTGACTCTCTAAAGTAATTTAGATGCAGGCTAAAGGCAAGGAAATTCTCCTCCCAACATTCATTACTGGAGTAATTTTCCTTTGAAGGTAAAAACAATTCTGTCCGGCTTAGTTTTCAAAACTTTTTAAAAAATATATAACAAATACATAAAAGTTTACAAATCAATAAGTATACAACACAATGAATTTTATTTATTTTTGAAGGGCTTTAAATGAGATTTTATTTTATTTATTTCAAAATTCAGTGTTTTATGTAAAAGCTTAATCTTTAGTTAAACTGATAAGATCATTGAATTTCTTTCCCCACCCCACATCCCAGCCACCCCCACCTCCCACCCTCGATCCTACCCCTCTTGGGCTTTGTCCATGTGTCCTTTATACATGTTCCTTGATGACCCTTCCCCTTTCCCCCCAGTTGTCCCCTCCCATCTCCCCTCTAGTTACCGTTAGTTTGATATTTATTTCAGCGTCTCTGGTTATATTTTGCTTGCTTGTTCATAACACAATGAATTTTAACCAAGTGAACACATCCTAGCGAATACTCAAGGTAAGAAAATATTACCCGCATCCCCAAACGCCACTCTTAGCCTTCTCAGTCAAGACTCCCCCAAAGATAAGCACCATACTGACTTCTAATACAACATCGATTACGGTAGACCATTGCTGAACTTTATTTTGTTGGGAATATACAATATAGATCCTTTTGTGTCTGACTTCTGTTTCTCAACATTATGTTATGAGCTCCATCTATTCTGCTACTTGCAGTTATGGTTCAGTCATTTTCGCTGTGGTTTGTCTGTCATTGTATGAGTACACTGCAGTTTGCTGACCCCAATCTACTCTTGATGGACATGTGGATTGATTCCACATGGGGCCTCTAAAAATAATGCTACTCTGAACATTTGTGCACCTTTTGCATGTATACATGCACAGCTCTCGTGCGAATACGAAGAAGTAGAATTGCTGGGTCACAGAATAGCCAAGTACCCACTTTTAGTTGACAATGCCACGGAGTTTTTTCAAAAATAGGAAAACAAACTTACTTACCTGCCATCACTATATGAAAGTTCTGGATATTTTTGTCAATGCTTAGTATTATCAGTGTTTAATTTTAGCCACCTTGCAGTCTGACTGTAGTATCTCACTGTGTTTTTTAATTCAATTTTTTCTAATGACTGTTGAGTTGAAGAAGTCTTTATGTGTTGGTCATATGGATGTTATCTTTAATAACTCTCATCCTTATTTATTGATGTGTGCCTGTTTTTTAATTGACATGTAAGGGTTCATTGTTTTTCTGGATATGAACATTGTGTTTATTATATACATTGCAAACATCTAGGGAGATGTATTTTATTGAAGCCTAGAATCTAAAGCTCTGACACCCTTATAGAATACTTAGTATAGTTTCCTAGTTTGACCGATGAGTTTACCTACTACTTACTAGTTAGTAGTAAGACCAGAAATAGAACCAAAGTCTCTTAATACTAAAGTAATGACCTTTTCTATTGAACCACATGTTTAGTCTTTAGTTCCTTCTAATGTGATGACTCAAACTCCGTGTCTGTCTGGCGAGGCCAAGAAATTCATGGCAGAGCTATTGCAATAGAAAATAATAGCTGTGTGTGATTGATCTCATTGATGCTCTGAACAAAGATATCCCCAACTAACCAGCTGTTGTATAGCATGGCCATGCAAAATTTCAGTTTATAGTTTTCTTTTGGTATCAGATGTATTTTTGTCTTCTATAACCTTATTATTATATTCAGCTTCCTCTCATATTTATTCTTGTTACTTCAATTTTCCCATTCCACATTTGGTTCAAATGGAAGAAAGTCCAGTTTTTCTGTAATGGATTCATAAGAATATTCATTTTCTAATATTTTTCTTTCATCAGCCAGGAGTAAATTTAGGTCACAAAACATAATTACTAATATACTAATACATACTATTTATTTTCTTTTTACATTCCAGATGCCATACTATATACTTTTTGGGTATTATTGTACATATTTTGAACAACACCAAAATATGTTTTATTATCCTCATTTTATTGGCCTATAAATCAAGCTTCAGTGAGTTTAAGCTACTTGTGAGGCAGATGGAAATTTAACCAGATTTATCAGAGTTCAAGTATCACACTCTTTGCATGATTTCACTCCACTTGCTTGGGAGCAAACATATTTAGCAATAGAGACGTGAGTTACTACCTGCTTTTAGTACTTCTGCTGTAAGTCTTAGTGATGATGTTCATTTGTTCAAATAGCACTTAAGAATTCCATTTTTGTGTCCTTTTTCAGAGTGGTAATGAGACCACTCACCTTTATGGCATTGACTTTATTCATTTTATTAACAATAGTGAAGCTTTTTTTAAAGTATATTTTATTGACTATGCTATTACAGTTGTCCCATTGTTTCTCCTCTTTATTTCCCTCTGTCCTGTAACCCCCCCCACCAGCACTCCCCCACTCTTAGTTCATGTTCATGGGTCATACATATAAGTTCTTTGTCTTCTTCATTTCCTATAGTATTCTTAACATCTACCTGTTTATTTTGTACGTACTATTTATGCTTCTTATTCCCTGCAACTTTCCCCCCATTCTCCTCACTCTCCCTCCCCGCTGATAACCCCAACATGTGATCTCCATTTCTGTGATTTCTGTGGAGAAGACGTGTGGCAAGGAGGCAGCTGGACAACGGGGTGGGGGAGGCAGCAGCTGACAGAGCCAGCCCTCCCACATTTGTATGCACATGAACTGGCATGAACAACTGGGGAGTGAGACAGAATGCACAACCCAGGGTTCCAGCACAGGAAAAGAAAGCCTCAAAACCTCTGGTTGTAAAAACCTGTGGGGGTTGTGGCAGCAGCCTCACAAGAGAGTTCACTGGAGAGACCCACAGGGTCCTAGAATGTACACAAGTTCATCCACCTGAGAATCAGCACCAGAAAGGCCCAATTTGCTTGTGGGTAGCAGAGGAAGTGACTGAAAGCAGGGCAAGAGCCCAGTAAGCAGTGTTCTTCCCTCTCTGACCCCTCCCCCGCATACTGCACCACAACACATTGATGTGGGTTGTCCCACTCTGGTGAATACCTAAGGTTCCGCCCCTTACTACATAACAGGACAAAGAAATATGGCCCAAATGAAAGAACAGATCAAAACTCCAAAAATAGAACTAAGTGATGAAAAGATAGTCTACCTATCAGATGCAGAGTTTAAAACACTGGTAATCAGGATGTTCACAGAAATGGTTGAGTATGGTCACAAAATGGAGGAAGAAGTGAAGGCTATGCAAAGTGAAATAAAGAAAAATTTATAGGCAACCAGCAGTGAAGGGAAGGAAACCGGGACTTAAAAAAACAATTTGAACAGAAGGAAGAAATAAACATTCAACCAGAATAGAATGAAGAAACAAGAATTCAAAAAAATGAGGAGAGGCTTAGGAATCTCTGGGACAACTTTAAATATTCTGATACCTGAAACATAAGGGTGCCAGAAGAGAAGAGGAAAAGCAAGAAATTGAAAACTTATTTGAAAAAATAACGAAGGAGAACATCCCCAATCTGGTGAAAGAAATGGACATGGAAGTCCAGGAAGCTCAGAGAGTCCCAAAGAAGCTGGACCCAAAGAGGAACACACCAAGACAAATCATAATGACGTTACCCAAGATTACAGATAAGGAGAGAATCTTAAAGCAACAAAAGCAAAGCAGAGAGTTACCTAAGGAGGTGTTCCCATAAGACTATCAGCTGTTTTATCAAAAGAAATCTTGCAGGCAAGAAGGGGCTGAAAAGAAGTATTCGAAGTCATGAAAGGCAAGGACCAACATCCAAGATTACTCTATCCAGCAAAGCTATAATTTAGAATGGAAGGGCAGATCAAGTGCTTCCCAGATAAGGTCAAGTTAAAGCAGTTCATCATCACCAAGCCCTTATTATATGAAATGTTAAAGGGACTTGCCTAAAAAATAGAAGATGATCGAAACTATGGACAGTAAAATGACAACAAACATCTATCAACAAGTGAACCTGAAAAACAAACAAAAATAACACAAAGTAATCAAACAGAACAGAAACAGAATCACCAAATTGGAGATCACATGGAGGGTTATCAGCAGGGAGGGTGAGGGAGAGAATGAGGGAAAAGGTACAGGGAATAAGAAGCATAAATGGTAGGTACAAAATAGACATGGGGAGGTTAAGCATAGTATGGGAAATGGAGAAGCCAAAGAACTTATATGTATGACCCACGGACATGAAGTAAGGGGAGTGGTAATGCTGGTGGAGGGGGGTGCAGTGCAGAGGGGAATAAAGGGGAGAAAAAAGTGGGACAACTATAATAGCATAATCAATAAAATATATTTAAAGAAAAGAAAACGATAGCCTTCACCAACCCAGGTATACTATGTATACATCATAGTTACTGAAAGTATGCCTGAAATTAAAAGCATATGTCTAATTCCATTTCCCCACTGAGTTCACATTAGAAAATAAGAACTACTTTCTAAGGAATATGTGGTTAGAAAGTAGGGGATATACAACGCCAGCAATGAGAAAGTAGAGCTGACATGTGATTGGTTTACAGCCTAAATCTCAGGTCCACATCTGGACTGTGTGCCAAAATGCAGGTTACCCGCAGCTGCAAGGAGAGCAAGAAAGAATTCAATGGATGTGTCCAATGAGATGATCTGTTTACATCCTGCTTGCTCTAATACACAGCTTTGTGCTCTTAGGGAGTAATAAAGATGTGAACACATTTAGTTCTTTTATAATCTCCTAAATCATCTCTGCGGAGGAAAAATCTCAAAGATGCATAAATTTATAGAAAATTGGTTCCAAAATGTATCCCTTCTTTAAAATCACAGTTTTCTATTATAGGAAGCCACACACCAGGAACTATGCATATTTAATTATTTATTTTGATGCTTTCTATAGAAATTCTATTCATTCATTATACACAGTCCCTTTCATACATAAGGAAATGTAATGCAATGTGTTTGAAAAACACCTTGAGGCTTACAGAATCCAGTTGTGTGCACATTACAGTATTAATTTATTAGAGAATGAAGCAATCATTTGTCGGATTATAGTAGCCAAAGCAGACATCTTTTATTACGTTTCGAGAAAATCAAATATTATGACTACATTTACAAAACGTAAATACAATGACACTTGTCGCATAATTCGTAAGCAAACACATTCACTGTGGGTACGACAACCAGTTGGGTGAAAGGAAGGTGGAGGTATAACCATCATCTCTAGTGAGGATGCATTCAAAACCTGTAATTGCATGTTAAAGGAGTATGTTACAGATGATTGCTGGTTTTTCTTTTCCATTTTGGAGAAAATAATGCCATCCTGACGTTTGGTTGTGCCCAAGTGAATCAAGAAAACAGTTTTGCATTTCTGGAGGTAGCAAAGATAGAGAATAAGTGCTGGTCTAAAGTGTGAGGGGGGAATCCAAATAAAACAGAATTCGTTTATAAAAAATTATCTATTTTTCTTACATGTTTAAAGTTCAGTTACCCTCAAAGTACTCTCCCTTTGCTGCAATACACCTATCTAGACGTTTTTTTTTCCCACTGCTCAAAATGGTTTTTGAACTCATTGATTTGGATGCCTTTTCATGCTCTGTCATTTTTTTTGTTTGTATGTTTCACCTCTTCCGCATCAACAAAACGTTTCCCTTTGAGGGCCTTTTTTCATCAGGGAAGCAAAAAAAAAAAAAAAAAAAAGTCTCCAGGGCAAGATTGGGTGAATAGGGAGTGTGGGACACAGGGGTCATGCTGTTTTTGGTCAAAAACTGCTGAACAGTCATCGTGGCATGGACAGGTGGATCCCGTTTTTATAAAAAGCACATTTAATTTTATTTATTTACTTTGGCACAGGGTCCTTTCATTGGTCTGACCAGCATGACTACTCGGGGGAGTAAGTAGAACTCCGCTATCTATCCTGGCTCCATTTTTCCCCCGTCTTGGGAGTTCATGACTTAACCCCGGGGGAGAGGAGTGTTTTGGCCAGGGATAGCAGGCAGAGCCAGAAGAAAAAATACAGGGTTGGGATTTGAAAGAGATTCACAGTGATGTAGAAAACATAGGGTAACCATACCATGCAGATAAAACATCCATGGGGTGCCCGGCTGGTGTAGCTCAGTGGATTGAGCGCAGGCCGGGAACCAGAGGGTCCCTGTTCGATTCCCAGTCGGGGCACATGCCTGGGTTGTGGGCCAGGTCCCCAATGAGGGCCATGTGAGAGGCAACCATACGTTTCTCTTTCTCCCTCCCTTCTCCTCTCTCTGAAAATAAATAAAATAAAATCTTAAAAAAAAAAAAAACATCCATGGGGTAAAGCAGAGGCCATTTTCCCTCACCCTGCCCCTTAGCCTTGCCAGGAACTGGAGGTGTCAGGAGGAAAAGCTTCCCTAGGGGCTTCCTGTTGTGTCCTTCCTGCTACCCACAGCCCCCGGATGTTGTCCTTGGTTTCCTTCACACTGCACTCTGGGTAGAACTCTTTCAGTTCTAGTTCTTTAATTTCTTCTTCGGCTGTTTTGTGTTCTGTAACAGCTGACTGTGAATTCAATGGAGAAGAATTAAAGGAAATAATTTTATAGTATTGTCAATACATGGTATTTGTTCTGCTATCATAACATCCTTGGACTGAAAAATAAACATTCTTCCTAACACCTTCGCACAAGTTAGTCTTGTGTATCGAAGTCATAATCTTTGTAAAATGTGCATGCTTTATTGTTCTGTCTAGCTGTTCAGTCTGTATGTCTGCAAGCTTTACTTTCTGTTGCTTCTCAGTCACTTTGGCTTGAAGCTCTGTGAGGCCTTCTTCAACTCCACATCCCCAAGCACCGCCATCTTGGCTCACTTTCTGCACATGCCTTTAAAAAATCAGAAACATTTTTTAAATGTGAAATGGACCTGACCTGAATGCTGAGAAAGTTTGTATGCATTAAATCTCATTCTCATATAAGTATAATGTAATTAGTAATAAATTAGCTAACATTATAATAATTAAGATTATAGAAATTTGATTCAAAACACACTGTCATCTCAACCAAATTGTTTGAAAGTTTATTTCATTCAATTGAAAGAAGTTACAGTGAAGTACTTCTAAAAATGCATGAAAAATTACTAATTCCCTATGAAAGGTGATTTTAGTGCCTTTCTGTTACAGGAAATCACCTTTCCCATATTTGCCTTAACTTCTTACTACAATTTGAGTCTTTGCCTCAGGGTTTCCATTTGATTTTGACTTATCTGAAAGTGTCCCAGAGGTATGATCATTGGGAATTGCTGTTGTGAGAGGTGACATAAAATACCTCATCTGTCTTGTTGCTCAGGTGACACAACTCAGTGTCCTAGAGCACAGGTGGCAAATGCAAGGCCCTCGGATTATCAAGCCCTCCACCTTGTTTTATCCGGTCTGGGACCTTGCTTCTACCCAGCGGCAGCGCAGAGCTCCTGCTTAACAGTTAAAGAGTAGTTACATTTATACAGTCCTAAAATTATATTGGGCCCTTTGAAGGCAACCGCGAGGCTGATGTGGCCCCTGGTGAAAATGAATTAGACACCCCTGTCCTAGGGGTACTAAGTGGGACGGAGCCTCAGTTGATCACAGTGACAACATGCTCATCAAATGACACTGTACAGGTTTATTCTAGTCTCAGTCTCACTCACCCACTTCTTTACTGTGCCTCCTGGGGTCACCACTGAAATAAATTATTTGCATTCAAATCCTTTTCTCAGAATCTACTTCTGGGGAAACCAAACTCAAGAGAACATTCAGTTATAAATAATTTTGCCTCTACTTTTTATACTTTTTATTAAAGAAGTGTATTTGGAGAGATAGTAAAGGCAGTTATCAAAAGATACGTTGGTTTGGGAATGAGGGAAACTGCTGGAAGTGTGACACCAGTTTTACCATGTTGTGATTTGGTAGTAGGCATTACCATATTGGGCTTTTCCTTTTCATAGGAAAAATTAAAGCACTGGATCACATATAGTTAAAGAAAAGGCAGAAATTAATAGGAAGGACAAACCCTGCCATTGTGTCACATGTAGTAGCTGACAATAGTTGGAGAGAAAAGTCACACTCAGAGAATGTATGACGACTATCTCTGTCTCCACCCTGTGCCTTCACGCTCTCACCCTCTCACTCCTGTTGTGGCCGTTGCTCCTTACGTCATGGTGAAACAAAACATCAGTGCTGGAAAAGGTACAGAATTTATAAAGGAAGTCATTTTAAAGTATTATCAGCACATGATATCTGTGTCCTCCTTTGTTCATGCCTGACTTAGAGAAAAGCTTTCACTGAAATTTTATAACAAGTAATATGGCTCCTATTATTTTCCTACAGGACTGTTTTCATGTCTCCATGCAATATCATGAGAGGTGCAGGAAAGGCTCCTGATGCTGCCACATGCAATCTTGAATGGCTTTTTTTTAACTTTATTTTTACCGTTGACACTATTGCAGATGTCCCCATTTTCACCCTATTTGCCTACCTCTATTCAGTCCGTCCCCGTCCCCAGCTTCCCTCTCGCCATCACCACACCATTGTCTGTGTCTATGTCTCACACACAAATATTCTGTGGCTAATCCCTTCACCTCCTTTCTTCCAGTCCCCTTCTTTCCTCTCCCATCTGACAACTGTCAGTCTGTTCCATGTACCCATACCTCTGTTTCTATTTTATTTGTCAGTTGATCTTATTCATTAGATTCCACATATGAGCAAGACCATATGGTATTTATCTTTTTAGGACTGGTTTATTTGACTTAGCATAATAATCTCCTGGCCCATTCATGCTGCTGCAAAAAGTATGATTTCCATTTTTTTTTTACAGTCACTTAGTATTCTGTTGTATAGATACATACCCAAGCTTTTTGATCCACTCATCTACTGACGGGCACTTAGGCTGTTTCTAGTTTTTGGCTATTGTAAATAACACTGCAATGAACATAGGGGTGCATATATTCTTTCAAATGACTGTTTCAGAATTTTTAGGATATATTCCCAAAGTGGGATCACTGGGTCAAAAGGCAGTCCCATTTTTAAGTTTTTGAGCTGACTCCGTACTGCTTTCCACAGTGGCTGCACCAGTCTGCATTCCCACCCACAGTGCACGAGGGTTTTCTTTTAGTTCCATACAGGCTTTGAACTGATCCCTCACCCATTCATCAAGCTATAGGTTACTACATGTGCATATGGAAAACTGTGAAATATACATTTTATTATCCTTCTCATTCTAATTATTATTTATGGAGGGCCTATAACTGACCCCAAGCAGTGCTTCATCTTAGTGGGACTATTACAATGTAATTAGCGGGGGAAATGGAAAGGACAAAGAAGCCATTATTAACATTTAGGTCAACTAGTGAGATTTTCATAGAGGGAAAAGGTTGACAGTTTTCCTATTATCTGAGCACAGGTCCCATTTTCTTATAAATTTTGTTTTCCCTATGATTCACTTTTGTTCTGTCTACAATGATGTTAGGAAAGATAATGATGAAGGTGATGAAGGTGACAACGATGATGATTCCTCATAATTGATAACTATAATAGAATGTACTAAGCACTAAAAAAAATGACAGATGAATCTCATGAGAGCTCAGAGCAAGGCCAGGAAGACTCTGAACTTCTGCTTGTATATGTGTGCGTCAGGGAAGTTCAATTGAACTCAGTGTATGGAATTTTGTCGCATTTCTGCATGCATTGTATTTATGATTCTGTTCATTAGTACATTTCTGATTATGGATGTATTGAGACTGATTTTTTATTATATTTCTCATCATAAAATAATTCATCAAATAACATGTTGTAAGCTAGATTAATGTGTTAGGAGTGTTCTGTTGATAACATAAGAATGTTAAGGAGAGAAACATTAGATTTTTGGAAGAGAGAAAGGCCAATTCTCTAATTCTTGAGGGAATATAATCATTAAGACTGGGGAAGAATGCATACATATCTAATTTTTAAAAGCTTATAAAACTATTTTTAAAACTTTTAAATTGTAAATCATCTAATCAAATATATACAAAGTCCAGCAGAAGTAAGGCCTTCCTGAGTGTGGTTGGTAGGGTAATAATATGGGTGTAACAATTTATAGTTTTAATTTGAACATTTCACCTAGAATGTCAGTGTGCTTGAGTGTGATGTTGTTCTGTTACACGATGACATGCTTATGATTTTGTAATGAAAGAGTTTGTAATAAAAAAGGGTGTTATTTGTGCCAGGCCCTACACACACACACACACACAATCTCTCTCTCTCTCTCACACACAGTTGTTTCAGAAGAACCAGTATGTTCAGAAAACATTACTTCTGTGGAAACAATTTTCCTTAATTCATCTAGTTATATGTATACCCATCAATGTATATATAATCTATAAATCTATATATCTAATATAAACAAAAAGGTTGAGCCTTATGAAATGGCTGATATTTGACCATTTTTGACCCCCAAATGGCAGTGTATTATAGTTCTCATGAATAGTTCTACTTTTCATGTGCTGACTCAGTGGGGAGAGAAGGTACTGCACTACCACCACGTCACTCCACTTCAGCACAGTAAGGCCAAGATAAGTGAAACAGGATGAACATTTTGGAAAATTGACTAATGATTTTGTGATACAAAATCTGTATGCTCCCTTACTGCGATCTAGAATGGGGAAAAGTTCTCTTCTGTAACAATGTTATTAATCCTATGTTATTTTTGTATGATGGCTAATGACCTAGACTGTGAAGAAACAGACAACAGGGGAGTTAACTATAGATATAAATTTTTCTCTATTTAAACAAATTTACCTAACTTTAAATCAAATAAGCTTGGCTGAAACCAAGCAGACTCCTTTCCTACTGAGACAGTGGACTCTATTAAGTGCTGTGTCTGCCTAGACAACATTGTAATTAATTTTGAAAATGCCACTTAGTATGCTTTTAAACCAACAGACTAATGGAAGGAGGACTGACATAAAATGTAATCCTTAATTTGAGAAGGAAAAACAGTTTTAATTGTAATCATCCATTTTTAAGTATAAGTAAATAGCACATGTTATTAAATTTTAGATGCAAGTTGTTTGATTATATGGGAATTTATAAATGGAATTATTAATTTACTGTGCCATATTTAGGGGAAATATTACTGTTACCTTAAAAAGTGCTCTTTTTGCCCTGGCTGTTGTGGCTCAGTGGATTGAGCACCGGTCTGTGAATCAAAAGGTCACTGGTTCAATTCCCAGTCAGGGCACATGCCTGGGTTGTGGGCCAGGTTCCCAATAGGGGGTGCACAAGAAGCAACCACACATTGATGTTTCTCTCCCTCTCTTTCTCCTTCCCTTCCCCTGTGTCTAAAAATAAATAAATAAAAGGTGCTATTTTCTAAGATATTAGTGTAGAAATAAGAATAAAATTCATAATTCCTGCTATTAAAATATTACAGTATTTTGGTATAAAAATGTTTTATATATGATAATATACACTTAATAATTAAAATCTAAAGACTTCCTTTGGGCAACTGTCTTTCAGAGTATGGATTCTGGTAAAGGAACACAATAACCACTTTTAACAGTGATTAGAACACTTAATCTTTTCAAATCAGTACCAAGAGTTCAATAGTGAGGTTCAACTTCCTCACTGTAAGAAGAAAAACATCTCAAAATGTATGCATTAATTACTTTGTCCATTACTGCTAAAAGGAGCTGGAAATTTAAATTTTTAGATAATCTTAAATATTTTCAAAGAGTTAGACAAAATTAAAATTGTGTTTACGATGGTTACAAAGAAAATCAAATATTTAGGTGTAAATCTAACAAATTAGGATGTGCGTCCTGAAAATGATACAATGCTGTGGAAAGAAATCAGGACGTAAATAATTGAAGAGACATACCACATTCATAGATTAGAAGACACAACCTAGAGAAGATGTGTCAATTCTCCCCAAATTGATCTACAGATTTAATGCTTGAAAAGACATGGGAGGAATCATTCTGCTCAATATTAAGACATACGCTATAGATACATTAATCAACACGGCGTGATCAGTGTGATTTTAATGGTGTAATAAACATGCACATCAATGGGACTGAATGAAGAACCCAGAAATCGACCAAAACCAATATGCCCAACTGACTTTTGACAAGGGTGTAAAAGTGATTCTTCGGAGGAAAGATGTCATGTTTAACCAATGGTGCTGGAGCCAGTGGACGCACATACGCAGAAAAGTGAACCTTGACCTACACCTCACACCTAATTCAAATGTTACCTCAATATGGATCCTGTGAATCATAAAAATATACATCTTCCAGGAAGAATAGGGTAGAATCTTTGAAATAAAAGGGTTGGTGAAGAGTTTGTAGACTTGACACTAAAAGCACAATTCATAAAAGTAAATATTGAGAAATCGGATCTCATCAAAATCAAAAAATGTTTTCTGTGTGAAAGAGCCCACTAAGAGGATAAAAAATAAAGCCACCGAATGGGAGAATGCACAGGCAAACCACATACCTGAGAAAGTATTTCTATTTAGAATATAAAAAGATCTCTCAGAACTCAGCATTAGAAAAGACAAAAAAATACCATTAGGCAATGGGTTCAAAGATGTGAATAGATACTTTATTGAAGAAGATATACAGATGGCAAATAAGCACATGATAATTGTTTCAATATCGCTGCCATAAAGACATGCAGCTTCATAAATAACAATGAGACGTCAGCACACACCTAACTATCGGAATGTCTAAAATTAGAAACAGTGTTGACAATAATGCTGATGAGAATGCAGAAACTGCATTGGGACTACATCACGTGTGCATTGCTGGTAGGAATATAACATGGTTACAAGCACTGTAGAAGAGTGTAGTCGTTTTCTAAAACTACACATGCACTTACCATATGACCCAGAAATTACACTCTTGGGCATTTCCATTTCAGAGAAATGAAAATTTGTGTTCGCATGAAAACCTGTACTAATTTAATGTACTTGGTAGCTTTATGAGAAATACCCAAAAACTGGAAAAATTAAATGAGTGAATCCTTGAACAAGCTGATACATCCGTACCATGGAATTCTGCTCAGCATGAAAAGAAATGAACTCTTAGCATGTTTAACAACTTGGACGGATCTCAAGGGATGTATGCTGAATACAAAAAGTAATCCTTCAAAGTTCACATAGCATATCATTTCATTTATATAATGTTCTTGAAAGGACACAGTTACGGCTACAGAGTGCAGAGGTATCCCTGGCGGGGTTACGGAGGGTGAGTGATAGGGAAGTGCTGTGGCTGAAAAAGGGTAGCTGAGATTCCTTGCGACAGAAACATTCTATATCTTAACTGTGGCGTTCGTCATACAGATCTCTACATATGATAACATTACATGGGATGAAATACACATGCTAACATGCAAACGCACAGAAGAGTACAGATAAAACTGGTGAGATCTGAATAAGGCCAGTGGATTGCGTCAGTGTTAACATCCCTCGTTGTGATGTACTACGGATGTTGCCACTGCGGGGCAAGGGTGGAGTGTATATGGTATCTATTTCTTAGAACTTCATGTGACTCTACAGCGATGTCCAAATAAAAAGTTTTCGTGAAGACATGAGAAGAGGAGGAGGGAGAGAAGAATGTGGAGACGGAGAATGAGAGAAAGAATTAGAATATCAATACACGGTGTTCAGGTGCCCTGTGTGCTAAGGCAATTAAAGGGAACTTTATCCTCAACTCAGTTTTCCTGTTGAATACCACAGGCTTCAGACTAGAAATGACCATCTGTGACGGCAGGGATGGACCTAGAGGGTGTTGTACTCAGTGACATAAATCAGAGAAAGACAAATAGCATATGATTTCACTTATGTAGAATTTAAAAACCAAAATAAAGGAAAAACCAAAATTGAAGTTGACTCATTGACACAGAGAGTGGACTGGGGTACGCCAGAGGTGGGGGAAGTGGAGTGATGGGTATAAAAGGTGAAGGGATTGAGAAGTACAGAATGGTAGTTACAGAACAGCCATGGGGATGTAAAGTGCAGCCTAGGGAATGTAGTCAATAACCTGTCATAACTGTGGATGGCGCCAGCTGGGTACTGGAAATATCAGGGGAAACATTTTGTGAGGTATGTGGTTGGCCACTGTTCTGTATACCTGAAACGAATACAAAACAAGTTGAAGGTAAGCTGTCATTGAAAAATTACAAACAAAATTAAAAACCAAAAAGAAAGACATTTAAGACTCAGCTTATTTAGACTTGTCAAAGCAATGCTTTTTGCTAAAACTGCTCTTACAACTAGTAGACAATGCAGGTATGAAGTCAAAAACAAGTAAAGTTGAATTAAGAAATGACATGACTCTTTTTTTTTACTCATTGGAAAAAGGGATAGACATAGATGCCTTCTATATGATGTTAAGCTACTTTTTTCTCATTACAAATATTTATAGAAGAGACAATTGGTGAAAGTTCAGGCACCTATGAGAAAGCTCCAGAAGAAGCCTCACCCGAGCACCCTGACCAGGCTTCTAAATGTGAGAAATGTTTTATTTTTCTGAGAATGTGAAGGATGCTAGAGGACATACCAATGAGGAAAACCATGAATGGAAACTGGATTGCATGTCAACATAGAATTCACTTGAATCTTTACAATATTTTGAGTTTTCCATGAAAGCTTACAAGTCTTTCATAGATTTACATCATTGAAAGTATCCCAGTGCTTAAATAGCTCAATGGTAGGCTTCTTTTTCCTTGTACCTAAGATTGTGTATGTACATGAGTGTGTGTGTGAACATGTATGTAGCATGTAGCAACTGAAAGTTTATTTTGTTAGATAACTATCTCCGTTTGAGCCCCTCCCACTGAATGAACAAGAAATGCCACTGTTAAAATTCACAGAGCAAGTGTAAGATGTCATACATAGTTTGAGTGTCAGATCAGCCTGCTTTGTACCCTTAGGCATCTTATTGTTGCCATTGATACCATGTTGGCTTCTTTGTCCAAAATAGGTTGTAAAGAGAAAAATGAGTGTGTGTGTGTATGTGTGTCTGTGTGTTTTCTCACCGTCCTAGAATTATGTTCCATTTGAGATTAGTTTTCCATCATCTATATAGGTCACACAGGATATATTTTACTGGACACTTTCAGCTAATCAGTGACACTGACATCAATGGTGTTGTTTCATGTCATCTTATTCTCGCTTCTTTCCTTGTCATCTCTTCCCAAATACTCTAGCCCACTTATTACTGCTTGTCTTGGAACTGCTGGAAAGTTTCAAGCAATGATAACTTGGAGCATGAAATCACAACTACAGGGAAAGCTGCCAAGTCATCTCTTCCCTGGGAATTAAGCCTTGCCTTTGAAGTCAGGTATAGTTTGTTAAAACTGATGCACTATGTTCTCTTTTTAGAAAGAAAAAAAATGTTGAGGTTTGATCTAATTTATATAAATGTAAAAGGTCCCTCTATACTTCTCTGGTATTTGCACCTGAATGACAGACAGAGAGACATATCTCAGGAGGATCATTTCATCTTTTTAAAAAGATTTTATGTATTTATTTTTAGAGAGAAGAGAAAGGAGGGAGAAAGAAAGGGAAACATCAATGTGTGGTTGTATCTCGTGAACCCTCTACTGGGGACCCAGCCCACAACCCGGGCATGTGCCCTGACTGGGAATTGAACCGATGACCCGTGCTCAATCTACTGAACCACGCCAGCCAGGGCTGCATTTTATCTTTTTTAGTTGAAGTTTACATTAACACTTTTTATGCCTTTAAAGATATTGTTATGGGGGAGGATTCAGTTTTTTCAAGTAGGTATTTTGCAGTTTCCGGTGGTTGATTGGGCTTTCTCATTCAATTTTCTTCTAGAGCCACCAGAAAGGGCACAGCCCTGGTAACACCATGACTTTAGCCTAGTGTCGCATTTCTGATCTTCCATACTATAGGAAAGTAGCTGATTTCATCATAAATTCCATAAGCAACAGGAAAATAATATAATAGAATGGGAATTTAAATATACACATATATATATAAATATATATATGTGCGTACTTGATGTGTATTTATATGAATATGTATATATTTGGGTAACTTAAACTTTTTAAAATGCTCATTTTACTACCTGCACATCTTACCCTCATGACAACAAAAAAACACTTAGACACACAAGTGCACATGTGTGTACACAGATCTATAACATACCACATTCAGATCTCTCTTCCTTGAATGACACCTGACAAATCTGTGAGTAGAATGCATTGGGTTTGATTTAGAATTTTAAAACTTCTGGTAAGAATCATCCAGGCAGGTGGATATCTAGGCTTTTTTAAATTTCATTATGAACAAATTTTGGTACACAAAGTGACACTTGCTATTAAAATCTGGATTTCATACCTATTTAAAAGTGAATGGCACCTACAGTCCTTTTGCAAGCTCTGTATTTTAGAAATTCAGCTTTGTGTTTGCTGTATTTATTATACATCTTTGCATTTTTCTAATACCTACTTTGCTTAACAAGAAGACACTGAGTTTGTAGTTCTGTATGTGACTGAATTAATATCATTCTTCAGTTGGTAACAAGAATACTCTTGGAATTATGTATTTCCTTACCCTACTTCCTTGGTAGATTGATAAGTTTTTAAATCTTTTGCTTAAAATTGCAGTACACCTTAACTAACAGTATTTCTTAACCGTGGTGCTTGGTAAAGCCTGAATATTACAGACATGGTGTACAATTTGGCCCAGCGGTTGATCTCTGCTGAGATCATTCAAAAGGGTAATCAGAGAAAGTCCGCAATATACATAACTGTAGAATTTCATTTTCTGCATGAATACCGTAACAAAAAGGGATGACAACATTAACCATTTGCAGCTAAAAACACTGTAATGTTTTATAAAATGGATGCAGTCAAGGAGGACACTGATGGAAAGCTTACGCAGACAACTTCGCAATTCACAAATTCCATACTTGTAAATTCCCTGATGTATTAAAATGCTTTGTAAACCTAATATCAATGCTTATGTCAATTTCACTGTCATGCGCAGAAATGCACGAAGTAGCAAAGAAATTGAACTGCCCAATGTGAACACTCCCAGCTGAGGTCAAATAATGTGACATCACTGCCTTCTATTTCGGCTCTCATTCCTTATACATACCCTTTCTGCAGTCTATTTAAGTCCCATATCTGTCACAGGTTTTATGGGGATTTTTGGGGGGCAGGAGGGGGAAGTTGATTTTACTGTTTAAAATGACTTCCAAGCACGGTGGGCTGCTGTCTAATCTTCCTAAGCACAAGAAGTCTGTGATGGTGCTTCAGAGAAAACACATGTGTTGGATAAGCCTTGTTTAGGCATGGGTTATAGTGCTTTTGGCTGTGAGTTCAGGGTTAATGAATCCACATACGTTACATAAGGTGTCCATAAACAGAAACATATGTAAAACATGATTATATATTGATTGATTCACAAAAAGGCTGTGACTACAGGCTTGTAGGAACCTAACACTGTATTTCCCCTAGGATAAATGCTTCAGTATTCACTGCTTCAGTGTTCACAGTGACTTTATAAAACACAAATACTGCAAATAACAAGCAATGAATGTATGGTTGTCATTCTTCCTCCCAAGCCACTTGCACAGAGTAGGGTTTACACTTCCAACAATACTGAAAATCCAGAGTGACACTCAAACTTCCCAGGTTCATTATTTAGCTGTATTTGGGTATCTAAGAAGTTACTGGAGCTATATGTCAGATAAATCTCTGTACATATTATTTATTCTTTTATTTCATTATATAGAAATTGTACAACCAGTACCAGGAATGTCATGAAGCTGAAATGACACAATTCTGTGTTT
Organism: Micronycteris hirsuta; assembly: GCA_004026765.1. Lineage (NCBI taxonomy): Eukaryota > Metazoa > Chordata > Mammalia > Chiroptera > Phyllostomidae > Micronycteris > Micronycteris hirsuta. Next base: position 28,565 of record PVJI01009234.1, read on the forward strand.
CTTAAATGAAACAATACATTTTCCTTTTATGGGAAAAGTTATTCTTTTCTATCTCATTTTTTCTTCACATTTCTCATCTTGAATGGTCTTTCTCCTTGCTGGTTTTCCCCCCACTTTTTCTGTCAATATTTTGTAGCGTATGTTTTGTATCTCATTCTTATTATATTTTTTTCTGCTAACCACAAAAATGATAAAAATCCCTAATTTCCAACCCTATACACCATTGGGCAAATGACAAATATCTCTATTTCTGTATTTATCTTTATCTTTCTATGTCTTTTGAATGTACATGTCTAAAACTGAGCTATATGCACTGAAGTGGATGCCCACTAAGTAACGGCATTCATGAATTTCACAGCCTTCTACCTCTTTCCAAAAAAATGCTTTGAAGAAACTTTTTGTGCTATTCACAGACTTTTGAACACACATGCACAAAAGATAAAAACTATTTTATATTTTATTACTTTGTTATTGTTCAGTTACAGTTGTCTTCATTTTATCCCCTCCCCTAACCCCACCACATCCACACCTCCCTCTCTCCCTTGAGATAAAAAATATTTTAACTCAAATATTAATATATTGTTTCAATGCAATATTTGGTTTAGCACTCAGAAATTAAATCATTGCATTTGCTACTTTAGTGTGGTAATTTTTTATATCATTGAAATAGTGTTTTTAGCACATCTTGAGATCTTTGAATTAAAATATCCACTAAATTGAAATAATAAACCTAGACTTGTGATCTTCACTTATATTTGACTTTATGTGGTTAGCCAAATTTGAGGCAGAGAATGAAATCCATTCTTAGAGAATTACAGCATGCTTAAAATATAAAACTTATATGAATAAGTTCTTAATTTACTGTATCTGCTATGAAAAATCATAAAATGACTTAATTAAAATGAATAATTTAGGTGATATTTTCTGTATTCTAATCCAATTTTAAAGAAATAAGCTTATCTGGAAAGAAGGAAAAATATTTGTTTAATCAGTGGTTCCATGTTATTATAAACCTTATGTGTTCTTTCACAACATAGTAATGGTAATTTTCAAGACAGACTCACTTGATAAGAGAGTTAATTTAACTCAGATAATCTGCAATCTACTGGACTACTGTGGTAATATTGTTTCACATTGTTTTAATTTAATACATTGATATAAAACATTTAGTTGTTTGTTAAAAGCAATTAGTACTTTTATACTTGATCCAAGATGGCTGTGGAGTAGGTGGATATTACACTCACTTCCTTCTAAGGCCAAAATGGAATTACAACTAAAATTAAAATACAGAGCAATCAACCTGAATAACCAACTGAAGACTAGCTAAAGAAAACTCTCATAACCAAGGATTTACAGAAGAAGCCACTTCAAGACTGATAGGAAGGATGGAGACACACTCAAAAAGGGGCTCTCCCAACTTACACAGGTGGTGGCCGAGATCCTGGAGGGATATGTCAGCTATACAGGTTGCCCCTGAGAAGCGTGGAATCTCAACGCCAACACAAGTTCCCCAAACCAGAGCATCAGAGCCAGGAAGAGGCTTCAACATACCATCTGGCTGTGAGGAGCATCAGGGATAGTGTCCATCACCGAGAGACCAGAGTCTGCTAGAGACCCCGGCATCCTCTTATAGGGCCAGCGCACAAAGCCATTCATAGCCACTCACCCTGGACTCCACCAGAAGGAGGGCAGAAGAAGGGTGGAGCAGACTAGAGTAGCATGAGGAAAGACAGGTTTGTGGCTCTGGGAAGAGAGCTGAAGGGACAGCCACCAGGTTTGCTGCGCTGAGTCCCTCTCCCACACCATAGATGCTGTCTTTCTTTGGTGGAGCACTCCCCTTCATAGGGTATCAGCCTGGAGGAAAAAAAATAGCCCCACCCTATGGACTACCTGTTGGCCCACACTGTGGAGCATGTGCCCTGCTGAGAAGTCAGCTGCCTGAGCCAAAGTGTAGAGAGAGCTGGGCAGACTCGGGGTATCAGTAACTGAGTTCTGTGCATTTGGGTTGAGGGCCATTCTCCCCACTTTCCCCTGAACATTACTAGTGCCTCCCCCTCATGGGAGATTCTCTAGCCCTACTGCCTAGGCATCTAGCAGTCCACCCTCCATACTTTTGGTGGCTCCACCCTGCTGAGCTCTGGGCAGAATCAGGAACAGACCGAGTTGTGTGGCTCTAGCATGGGAGACACTCCATGCCACATTTCACCAAGCATGACTGGCACCTCCCATTCATGGGAGATCCACTAACCCCATCCTCCTTGCTCTGTTGATATGGTGTTCATGGTAGAATCTTGGAGAGGCTGAGTTGTGTGACTCTAGGACTGGGGCCATTTTTCCCCTCACATGCATGATCAGTGCACAGCCCTCCATTCACAAGGCCAAATATTGGTCTGTTTGGACCTAATAAATTCAGCTGGCCTCACCCTGATGAATCCCTGAGACCCCTCTCCAGTACAGAGGTGTGAACCCAGCGAGAAGCAGCTGGACTTGGTATATTCTGGGTCATTTTCTGGGTACCCTCAGACCCAGAGCTGGCACTGTGCTTAAATCTGTATCAATCTGGTGAATACCAAACACCCTACCTAATTACTCACTGAGAACCTCATGCAACTTGAATACCTCCAGAGGCTTTTCTGGTAAATGAGCCTAAGAAGCAGCTAGCAGGTGGAGGCAGGCAGAGGCAGATGATGGTGCCTTGGGACTTTTGCTGACTTGTCTCAGGGCCCAAGGCTGGAAAAGCCAGCCTTGATGCACAGCTTGTCCTTCCAACACACACCCAGTCTGAGCAGAGGCAGCCACGAACTGTGGATCACTTTGTAGCTCCAAACAGGTTGCCCAGGGCCAGTTGCAGGCAGTGTCTGACATTGGTCTGAACCACAGTCCATCCCAAGAGACTCCAGAGCAGATACACCCAATGTCTAGCATTAGAGAACAACAGAGAAGAATGCAATTAACTTCACAAGTGGCATATCCAATGGAAGATCCTGGCAGGCAACAGAACCCCGCTGAGACCAACTCTGCTCTATGTGGTCAACACCTGCACAGCAACTCATACACGGTAGTCAGGGTGCATCCTCACAGTCAGCTAGCCAGAGTGTTCACTGCATGCACAAATGGGCCAATAGCAATCAAGACTTAATCATAGCCCTAGCTGGTATGGCTCAGTGAGTGGAGCATCAGCCTGGAAACCACAAGGTTGCTGGTTCAGTTCCCAGTCAGGGCACATGCCTGGGTTGCAGGCCAGGTCCCCAGGTGGGGGTGTGTGAGAGGCAACTGATTGATATTTCTCTTGCACTGTGCTGTTTCTTTCCCTCTTGTTCTCCTTCCCTTCCCTTCTCTCTAAAAAATAAATAAAAAACAAAGACTTAATTACAACAAGTGGGCCCACAAAACCACTAAAAGGGACAATCTGGGAACACCCAGCTCAGGTGATCATGGAGACTGTGCCATGGAGTCCCACAGAACATCTATTACATAAGGCCACCCTACCAATACTAGGAGACCTAGCAGATCTACCTAATATGTAGAAACTGACACAAAGTTGGAACCAAAATGGGGAGACAAAGGAACATGCCCCAAATGAAAGAACAGGTGAAATCTCCAGAAAAGGAGCTAAATGAAATGGAGGCAAGCAACTTATCATATATAGAATTCAAAAACAAAATGGTTATAAGGATGCTTAAGGGACTTAGTGAGAACTACAATAGCATTAAAAAAGAACCAGTCAGAAACGAAGAATACAATATCTGAAATGAAAAATGCAGTAGAAGGCCATCTCTTTCTCCCTCCCTTCCCCTTTCTCTAAATATAAAAAAAATGTTTTTTTAAAGAATACAGTAGAAGGAATCAACTGTAGTTTGGATAAAGCAGGTGATCAAATCAATGACTTGGAAGAAAAGGTAGCAGAAGACACCTAATCAGAGAAGTAGAAAGAAAAAAAGTATTTTGAAAAACAATGGTAGTTTAAGGGTTTTTTGGGACAGAGTGAATCATAACATTCCTATCATAGAGGTACAAGAAGGAGAAGAATGAGTGCAAGGGATCAAGAACCTAACCTGATGAAGGACAAACACAAAAGTCCAGAAATGTCAAGAGTTCCAAACAAGATGATCCCAAGGAGGGTCACCCCAGGACACATCATAAATAAAATGGAGAAGACAAAGGGAAAATCTTAAAAGCAGTAAGAGAAAGTCACAATTAGTTAACTACAAGGCAGCTCCCATTATACTATGAGCTGATTTCTCAATATTAACATTTCAGGCCAGAAGGGATTGGCATGAAACATCCAAACTGATGAAAAGCAAGGGCCTACAACCAAGACTACTTTACCCAGAAAAACTATCACTTGACAATGAAGGAGAAATAAAGAGTTTCCCAGAGAAGAAAAAGCTAAAAAAGTTCATTATCTCCAAACCAGTATTACAAGAAATTTTAAAATGATCTTTAAGAACAAGAACATGGAGAAGTCAAAAGAGAAGGAAGGAGAAGGAGGAAGGAGAGGGGAAGGGGGAGGATGAACAGAGAAACATAGTTAAAAGAAAAAAATGGCAATAAATATGTACCTATCAGTAATTACTTTAAATGTAAAGGACTTAAATACTCCAAACAAAAAATATAGAGTAGCCAAATGTATAAGAAAGTGAGGCCCATATATATGCTATCTATAAGAGACCCACCTCAAAATGAAAGTGAAACACAGACTAAAAGTAAAGGGATGGAAAAAGATAGTTCATGCAAATGGAAATAAGAAAAATACTAGTGTAGCAATACTTATATCTGACAAAATAGATATTAAAGGCTATAGTAACAAAGAAGGGCACTGCATAATGATACAAGGGCACAATCCTACAAGAGGATGTAACCCTTGCAAACATTTGTGCACCCAAGAGAGGAGCACCAACATACAATATGTAAAGCAAATCTTGATGGATGTAAAGGGAGAGATCAACAATAATACAGTAACATGAATTTTAATACCCAGTTGACACCTATGGAGAGATATTCCAGACAGAAAATAAAGAGGGAAAGAGTGGCCTAAATGACACACTAGATCAGATGGATTTAATTTATATCTTCAGACCATTTCAACCCAAAGTAGCAGAATATACATTCTTTTTGAGTGCACTTGGACAATTTCCTCAGGTAGACCACATGCTAGGAGACAAAACAAGTATCAGTAAATTTGAGAAGATCGATGTCATATCAAGCATGTTCTCTGACCATAATGGCATGAAAATAATAATCACAAGAAAAAAATGAAAGTCACAGACAAGGAGGCTAAAAAATTTTTACAAAACATGAATTAGCTAACAATGACATCAAGGAAGGAATCAAAGAGTACCTTGAAACCAATGAAAATGAAAGCACAACAACTCAAAATCTATAGGACACAGGGAAAACAGTCCTAAGAGGGAAATGCATAGCCTTACAGGACTAACTCAAGAAACAAGAAAAATTTCTAATAACAAATCTAACTTTACAATTAAAGGAACTTTAAGAAGAACCATGAACAAAGCCAAAAGTGAGAGGAAGAAAGGAAATAATAAAGATCAGAGGAGAAATAAACAAAACAAAGTCTAAAAAGTCAACACAAAAGATCAATTAAATTTAAAGCTGTTTCTCTGAAACGGTCAAGAGGATTGACAAACTTTCAAACATACTCATCAAGAAAAAAAAGAGAGAGGGCCCAAATAAATAAAATCAGGTATAAAAGAGGAGAAGTAACAACTGACATCACAGAAATAGAATGGATTGTAATGAAATATTATGAATTTGGACAATCTGGAAGAAATAATTCCTAGAAACATACAAACTTCCAAAACTAAATCAGGAAGAACACAATATTTGAATAGACAGATTACAAATAATGAAAACGAAGCAGTAAAATTCCAGCAAAACAAAAATTCTGAACCTAGTAACTTCATGGGTGTATTTTATCAAATATTCAAAGAAGAACTAACACCTACTTTTCTCAAACTTTCCAAAAAATTCAAGATGAGAGAAGAATCCCAAGCTCATTTTACAAGGCCAGAATTATCCTAATTTCAAAAGCAGGATAAAGACACTACAAAGAAAGAAAATTATATGCCGACATCCCTGATGAACAGAGATGCTAAAATCTCCAACAAAATAACTGGCAAACTGCATCCAGCAGTAAGTTAAAAAGATCATGCACCATGATCAAGTGGGCTTTATTCAGGGTATGCCAGGTTGGTACAATATCCTCAAATCAATAAATGTGATACACCATATAAACAATATAATAGATAAAAATTACATGATCCATCTATTACAATAGATGCAGAAAAAGCATTTGATAAAATCCAGCACTATTTATGATAAAGATTCTCAGCAAAATGAAAACAGAAGGAACATACCTGAATGGAATAAAAGGCACATGCGACAAGCCCACAGCCAACATCATACTCAATGAGAAAAACCTAAAATGCTTCCCTTAAAATCTTGAGCATGACAGGGATGACCGCTTTCACCACTCTTATTAAACGTAGTACTAGAAGTCCTAGCCACAGTGATCAGACAAGAATAAATAATAGGCATCCAAATTGGAAAGGCAGTAGTAAAACTGTCATGATTGGCAGATGACTTGATATTACTTATAGAGAACCCTACAGATTCCACCAAAAAACTACTAGAACTGATCAACGAATTCAGAAAAGTGCAGGATACAACATAAATATCCAGAAACCAGTTGCATTTTTTTAAATTTTTTTAAGATTTTATTTATTATTTATTTTCAGAGAGAGGAGAAGGGAGGGAGAAAGAGCAATGTATGGTTGCCTCTCACATGGCCCTCGCTGGGGACCTGGCCTGCAACCCAGGCATGTGCCCCGACTGGGAATCGAACCGGGACCCTGTGGTTCCCAGCCCGTGCTCAATCCACTGAGCTACACCAGCCGGGCCCCAGTTGCATTTTTATACACTAATAATTAACTGTCAGAAAGGGAAACTAAGAAAATAACCACATTTACAAATGCATCAAAAATAATAAAATACCTAGGAATAAATTTAACCAAGAATGTAAAATGCCTTTACTCAGAAAATACAACACACTGAAGAAAGAAACTGAATAAGATATAAATAAGTGGAAGCATATACTCTGCTCATGGATAAGAGGAATTAACATCATTAAAATGTCCATTCTACCCAAAGCGATCTATAGAGTCAGTGCAATTCCTATTAAGATACCAATGATGTAATTCACAGAAATAGAACAAATATTCCAGAAACTTTTTATGGAACTACCAAAGGCCTTGAATAGCCCCAGCTATCTTGAGACAGAGCAAAGTTGGAGGGGTCACGCTAACTGGTAACAAACTATACTGCATGGCCATAGTAATGAACTCAGCATGGTACTGGCATAAAAACAGACACATACATCAATGGGACAGAACAGAATGGCCAAAAATAAATCCATGTCTCTATGGTTGATTATTAGTTGACAACAGAGCCAGGAACAGGGGTAAAGATGGTCTATTCAATAAATGGTATTCAGAAAATTGGACAGATTTGTGCAGAAAAAATGAAACTAGACCATCTTCATACACAATGCACAAGTATAAATTCGAAATGGATTAAGTACTTAAATATTAGACTTGAAACCATAAAAAATCCTAGAGGAAAACATAGGCAGTAAAATCTCTGACATTCCTCATAGCAATATATGTTGTGATGTATTTCCTGAGGCATGTGAAACAAAAGAAAAATACAGATGGGACGACATCAAACTAAAAAGTTTTTGCACAGGAAAGGCCAGCATCAATGAAATGGAAAGAAAACCCACTGAATGGTGAACATATCAGATACAGGGTTAATATCCAAAATTTATAAAGAAATTATAAAACTCAACACAATAAAACAAACAATCCAATTAAAAAATGGGCAAAGGGCATGAATAGACACTTCTCCAAAGAGGACATGCAGATGGCCAATAGGCATATGAAAAGATGCTCAACATCACTAATCATCAGAGAAATGCACCTTACAACTACAGTGGGCTATTACATCACATCTGTCACAATGAATTAATAAATCAATGAACAACAAGTGTTTGCAAGGGTGTGGAGTACAAGAAACCCTCATGCACTGTTGGTGGGAATGCCAATTGGTGCAGCCACTGTGGAAAGCAGTGTGGAGATATTCAAAAAATTAAAAATCAAACTGCCTTATGATCCAGTGATTCCTCTTCCAGGAATATATTCAAAGAAGCCCAAAACACTAATTTGAAAGAACATAAGCACCCCTATATTCACTGCAGTGTTATTTACAATCACCAAGATTTGGAAGCAGCCCCGGTGCCCACCAGTAGATGAGAGGATAAAACAACTATGGTAAATATATACATTGGAATACTACTTGGCCATAAAAAGAAGGAAATCTTAGCTTTTGGGACAGTATCGATAGACCTGGAAATTATTATGCTGAGTGAAATAAGCCAGTCAGAGAAAGACAAACACTGTATTATTTCATTCATATGTGGAATCTAATGAACAAAATAGAAACTGACCCATAGATACAGAGAACAGACTGACAGCTGTCAGTGGGGGACAGAGGCTGGGGAACTGGGTGAGACAGGTGAAAGGATTAAGCAAAAAAAGAAAGAAAGAAACTCATAGACATACTACAGTATAGTGATTACTACAGGGAAAACGGGGTGGGGGAGGTAGTAGAGGGTAAAACGGGGTTAAATGGTGATGGAAGGAGACTTTACTTGGAGTGGTGGACATACAATACAATTTGCAGATGATGTGTTATAGAACTGCACCTGAAACCTGTATAATTTTATTAACCAATGTTACCCCAATAAATTCAGTAAAAATGATTTTTAAAAAAAGGAAAAGACTTTTGAACTTAAGAAACCACTTCAACAAAAACATTGGAAAACCATGAGGCAGCTAAAATAAGCTCCATGAATTTTTAAATATAGTTTATGTAGAGTGAAATTATTCTTTTTATATTGGAAATGTCATCTTAATATTGATGTTTTAAAGGAAAATCCAAGATATTTTATAATATAAGCTATTTGAAAGGAGTCCGAATTACGTAGAAGCTTTTAGTTGTTGTTATTTTAACTGATACATTTTTGAGTAGAAAAAGATCCCCTAGTTTTAGCTTTATTTCCTCCAGGAACCACAAATATTTATTTTTATTAATTTTTCTGTAAATATAAAGCATACTTTGCTTTTGAATTCCCATCATAGGTAAGGACATTATAGCTAATGAATGAATAAAAACAAAGGCTTCCTTATAGAACTCTATATTACTTGGATTTTCAGTCTGACAATATAGTCACTCTAGATATACACATAATGAAAAATATTTCTTTTGGACAAATTCGCCATGTCTTAAGGTGAATATGCCTTTTTGTCGTGGGGATTTCGTCCCAGCCGAAACCCGTGGGTGACCGCAACCCGATGCGTAAAAGAATCTCATACCGAGACACGCGGGGAGAAGAGAGTCCGGAGCCATGGGACCAATTCCTCCATCTTGGGAAAAGGCCCCGTGGGTAGCTTAGCCGGGGTTTTTATTAAAGTTTTAGGACACATTTACATTGGATTGATTATTCATTGGATTATGCAGAACAGGGGTAGGTTTACTCATTAACAGAGCATTAGGATACCGGTGGCAGACAGGACCAGGGTATGCATTAAACAGGAGACAGCAAGCCAGAATCTCTTAAGATACATTTTTGCCAAATTCCCATTAGAGGATTCTTTTTCCACTGACATGATCCACACTTGCCTACACGGGAATCACACGGAGCTGTACTCAAAACACGTAAATTCTCAGGACTGCATGTTTACACGCGTGTGGAAAGAATTGCCACACCTTTTCACAAAAGTTCAGTGACCCTTCTACTGGTTGGTAGATTTTATACGACCTGTTGTACCTTATACACCCTTACTATTTTTTTCCTTTTTATTGAATTTAACTTGGTGCCACTGGTTCACAAAATGATACAGGTGTCTATGACACATCATCTGTACACTGTACTGTGTGTTCACCACCCCAAGTCAAGTCTCCTTCCATCACCATTTCTTCCCCTTTACTCTCTTCTGCCTCCCCCACCGTGCTTTCCCTCTGGTAATGGACAACATAAACTAACAAAATAGAAACAGACTCGTAGATGCAGAGAACAGACTGGCGTCTATCGAGGGGAGGGAAGTTAGAAGCCTGGGTAAAAAAAATGAAGTGATTAAGCAAAGGAAAAAACCTCATAGACACAAGCTTTTTATTTTCAAATAAAAAATGTGTTCTGTTTCCTATCGCTTACCCTGGGAAAAGGTATAAATGCAGATATATGTACATATACACACACATATATATATTTCTGTATATCTATGTATAGATGGATATTGATAGATCTGTAGAGATACAGATATTTCTTTATAATTAAATATTGGGAGAGGCAGGAGTAGATTTACAGTCTGTATGGAAAGAAGACAATAATTAAAAATAATACAGGGATAAACTCTGTGTTTCATGAATTCACAGCTGTAAACCTACCTTTGCCCCACCCTGTATAGAGAGATTTCCAGATTTTAAAATACCTTTGTTCTTCTCACTGAATATTAAGGGATTTAGCTCACAGAATCATTTATCAAGACTGACTGGGGCCTGTGAAGAAAGGGTTAGATATGTAATGTGCATTGCTAATGTTAACTAGAATCATTGTTTTGAGATCCAGATTTTAGTTCAATAACATAGCACATTACCGCAGACTAAAGTTATTAACTTCAATTGATAAAGAATTATGAATATAATTATAATCCTGTTAATTATTTAGAGCCATGAATTATGCAAATGCAGCAGGTATTATTAATCATCTGCAGGAACCAGAACAGTTTCCCTAAAAGAACATATAAATATTAAAAAGTCTGACTTTGCTCTCTTGTGTACTTTTAGGGCTTTAGTGTTCCCTTGTGGACAATGTTTGGATTCAGTTCTCCTTTATAAAATGAAAAATGCCCCACATACATCTTCTCCAAAGGCCAAATGAATGTCATTAGATTTCTCTTCTTGTCTATGGAATGTTTACTGATTGTGTGGTTTCACATGTTTGTTGATATCAGAGATAGCTCAGTTCTTCTAAGCTAACATTACTCTGCAGTGGCTGACGTCCTCCTCGAAAATAGCACACTGTATGCATACCCCTGCTGTGAGACTAACTACATGTAATGGTCTGGGAGCATCTAATAAAATATTAGAATTTCCCAAATTACCATCATATACCTTCCCCCAGTACTAAGGAACAACGGAGCATTTAATGGAGTAGTTCTGACTCATTTCTATAAATATACCCACCATTTGTAGAATGGACATAATGGTGTGGGGGGTGGGGAGCAAGAAAAGAATATTCAAATCGGAAATTTTGAAGAGGCACGGAGGGTAAGAGTCCTGAGTATCTACTTTTGTCAACAGAGAGTTATGCATTTTCCTGCCAGAAATACTGGCCTTTTCCTTTAAGGAGTAACTTGTAGAGATATTTAAAAAAGGGTTTTATAAACAAGGACTTTGTTTGCCTCAGAATACGAGATGAATTTCTGTTTTTCTTTTTAATAGTTTAATTTAAAACAGAACTGTCCATAATTGACTCGTAGAATAATTATTTTCTTTAACATCTCAAAACAGTTTTAAATACCAAAGGATTTATATGTTTGTGACCTTGGAATGTGATTCTTACTTGGAAAATGCCAAGGTTGCGCGGGGACTAGGGTAGGAGTTAGGCCAGCAGCAAAGGGACCTATAAGAAGTCAGCGTAGGGGTGCATTGTGCTGTCCATGCTGTTGAAGTCTTAACCTTTAGAACAATGTCTGCCATAGAGGGACTTCCAGTAATGACGGTTTACTGAATGGCATAAGGAGCTTGCAGTTTATGGCACATTCGGAGCAAATGGCAGTGTCCATCAACTGGTGATTGGTTGGCAGTATGACAGACATGCCTGTCTGAACATACACTTCACCCGTGTGTTTCTAGGAAAATAATAGCCAAACTTTATTCAGTCCTGGCTAACATTTGGACGTGTATTTTGTTCATGCCTCACATTTTTAAAATTATATTTAAAAATTTGGTGTTTAGAAAGGATTGTGGCAGAAAGAACTCTGAAGTAAATGGGATTCTTCTGACTGACGTATTTGGCTTAGCATAATATTCTCAAGGTCCCTCCATCTTGTTGCAAATGGTTAAATGGTAACAGACTTTTGTTCTTGCCCTTCCTGCTTTTTGGCCTGTGACTTCCTGCTTTCTGCCCGGACACTAGAGGCTCTGCTCTCTGTGCTACTTGTTGTCTCTTTGAATCATAAGTACTTTCAGTAACATTTCTTTTTTTTTTTTTTTAAGATTTTCATTCATGTATTTTTAGAGAGAAGGGAAGGGAAGGAGAAAGAGAGGGAGAGAAGCATCAATGTGCGGTTGCCTCTCACACGCCCCCTACTGGGGACCTGGCCCGCAATCCAGGCCTGTGCCCTGACTAGGAATCAAATCAGTGACCCTTTGGTTCACAGCCCGCACTCAATCCACTGAGTTACACCAGCCAGGGCTCAATAACATTTCTGATCTTGTTCTCTTTCTGACGACAACTCATGCGTAAAATGTCAAACTCTATTATCTTCCCCTATTTAAAAAAATTAAAAAATATATGTATTATCAGCAAGACATTATAACACCTGAATTTTTATTACATGTAAGTCTACTAGGTGAAAGGTAGAACTAGAATCAGCAAGTAGAAATTGAATTCTTTACATAAACACTAGCAGATTTAGTTTTGCCCCAGAAGGAACTGTCTCATATATATTGTTTCTACAGTTGAAATGAATATGCATTTCCCCACCTTCATCTTTTTTATCACTGCTCAATTTCAGAGCTCATCATCTGGAATCTGCTCTAGTCCACACTTGGTGTTTATGTAGTAAATGCTGTTATTAAAAAATAATGTTTTGTGCACATTACAAAAATTATATCAGGTAATTTTCATAACAATCCAATAAGCTAAATACTACTGGTATCCCCATTTTCGAGTTAGGTAAACTGAGGTATAGAAGGGCTAAGCAACTTATCCAAAATCACCAGGTACCATATTTTTCTGTATATAATGCACACCCACATTTTTGGCCCGAAGTTTAAGGAAAAAAAACCTTTCATTTTAATTTTTAAATTCAATTTTTCATTTATTTATATTTAGATACTTGTTTTTTATTATAAAGGAATTTTGGCATTTCTTTTTGAACATACAGATATCGTTATTGCTTTCTAGCATTAACTTTTAATGCATAAGCATAAATAAAAGAATTAAAAACAATTTATACAGATTCAGAGTTAGTGATACCCATGTAAAATGCGCATCCTTATTTTTCCCTCAAAAATGGGAGCAAAAAAGTGAGCATTATACATGGAAAAATACCGGGACTTGAAGGCACGTTCTGACTTAGACTGTCCGGCGCCATAGTCTGTGCTGAAAATGGCTGCTCCATACTGTTCTACCCTCAGTGTCACAGACAGAGTCTGGATCCCCATGGCTGAGGGCTACTTAAGACCTCTCATTGCTTCCCCCTACTGACATCTCTAGCCTCATTTTCCAACATTATGCTTATATTCCTTTGATACAGGCACATGAAACCTCAACATGCCTGGAGTGATCAAGTGTCTATACCATTTGCCATCCCACCTCTGTGTCCCTGACTTCTGCCACAACACTGCTTCTAAATTTCTCTCTGTGGAAATGTCCTATTTGCTTCTCAGTCCAGCATTGCTGCCTCTATAAAACATTTTTTTCAAATGTTACACCCACTTAGGTACACCTCCTTGTTTTAGCCCAAACTTCAAATTTTCACATCTATGATGACCATGCAACATATTAAATTATTTCTATTCTGACCCCTGTTGTGAACAGGGAACACGATGAGGTCAAGAATCACATCTTTATTTGTGTATCCTCAGGCTTTGATTTGTGAACGCATTGAAAAATTGTCTAAAATGGGTCATCCGGGACATGTATGAAGGGCCCACAGACAATTGAATGTGGGAGGTTGGGGGTGGGTAAGTCAAGGAAGAGCAATGAGGGGAAATAAGGACAGCTGTAATTGAACAACAATAAAATATTTAAAAAAACAGAAAAATTTGTCTAAATGACTGGAACACATGTAGTATAAAGCGAGAGTTTTTTTTCGTGTTCAGCGTTAAAGCAGGAGCCAAATGCCCAGCCATCACAGCTCTGGTGAAGGAGATTCCTGCATAAGGAGAAAGGTTAAGCTGTCAACTTGTCTCTATGGCCCTTTTTCGCTCTCTCATCCCAATTCCATGTCATGCCTCATAGCTAACAAGTGCCAGTCAGAAATACTGATCCATTGTGTGTGGCTCAGTCTAGTAGATTATGATCCCGAGGGCCTACTTCTTAGAAACTGTGTTTGTATTGTAGTCCGAAAAGAGCTACTCTCTGTCCCTCTCCCTCATGAAATTTTCTTTTATATTTTTCAAATCTTCAGGAGCTACATCTGGGTAGAGACTTCGGCAATTTGCCTCTGTGCACAAACATTCAAGCAGTAGGTATTTATCCCCCAGAGATGTTGAATAAGGTGTATTATTACATGATTGCTAAGATTTAATCCTTTTCACCCTGGGAGAGAAACTAGTGCTCCATCATGTCACTTACAAGACTGAGATTTTTGTATAACACAGGATTAATGGGTAATAGGAAGCTCTTGAATACTCATACGTACTTCTAGTGGATTACGTAAGTAAGCAGTTGAACGTCTGACCTTAACACTGTTGTTTCTACTAAATGAGTATAGATTTCTAATTTTTGGAGAGATAATATCACTGCCTAGTTTTGGTGTCCCTTATAAACCAATCTAGCATACAATATTTTATATCATTTTGAGTTATGTTACATTAAAATTTATGAATACGTTCTGAGGCATTTATTATTTATAATAAATAATTAGAGAAGAATTCACTGATTTAATGGAAAAATAGTTAACACAATTTTAAAAATTCATTGAAAAGAGAGGGAATGAAGGACATCAAATCAATTTAAAATGATCACTATCTAGATACTACAAAAGCATAATAGTTATCTATGTAATTCATTTGTAATTCTTCTTATCCCACATTTATATTGTCCAGGACATGGTGCCAGATGTCGTGTTTGAAAGTTGGCACTACGCTATCATTGTAAATCTGCAAGTTCTTAAAGCCACAATTCATCATTGAAATTGACTTTCATCTCTGCTTTATTTTGGCTTATATTATTCACCACACAATGTAAATATAAAAATATACAATACTACAATCCTACAAAAATTAAAAAGGCAGAAGAGAACCAATAGCTCACCTAAAATATGAATACCCAATGAATGTGGATATGTGCTCAAATACTTAGTGGAAGAACTAAAGAAGTAGGTTTTGTTGTTAGTTTTGGTGTGTTGTTTTGCCCATCAAATTGGAAATCGTCAGTAAGGCACAACCGTCAGTGCAGTGGACATGCCGTTTCTTCCTGGTGGGATTATAAATCAGTCTAATGGGTTTTGAAAGCATTTCAGCATTATGCATAAAGCGTGTATTTGATCCTTTGACCCAGCAATTTTTCTTCTAGGGTTCTTCCGTAAGGACAAGATTAAATAATATAGACAAGGTTGTTCTTTGTTCTGTTGTTTTTAATGGGCTAAAAAATGGGAACAGCCAACAACTCAGTCGTTGGCAAATAAGGGATCAGTGAAACAAATCTTTATGTATAACTGGGATGGAACATTATGCAATTATTAAAATGTCTTCTATACTATTGAGTAACATGAATAAATATTGATTATATATAATGCCAATATGAAAATATGTGCACTGTAAAAATATATGTATTTTTAAATGTCTATGTAGAGACATTAATATTAAAAGAAGAATGTGTAATAAATACATTAGCACTTAATCTCTGCTGTGGTGAGATTTGATGTAATATTTCTATTATATTATAAAAGAGTTTTTCATAATAAAAAGGCTTAAAACTTAAGTTTGTAAAATCCAAATGGAATGAGACATATGTTTTGTTTACAATAAAACCAAGGTTTCACTGCATCATGCCATCATTATGCTTGACATATCTTCCTTAGAAGAAAAGCTGTACCAAGAAATATACCTAAGTGCTATTTAGAGGAGCACCTACCTAGTCCTGTCTGGTGGGGTTGTCAGGGTCCCCATTGAGTATTTTGGGAAGGTTCATGCAAATTTGAAACAGATAATGAAGGAGCCTGATTCCTAAGGCTTTACTAAGTGAATTGCGACCTGTTTTCCACAAGTAATATTACTATTGGGGAACTCACCCTTCTCCCTAAGCCAGATGTGCCTGGTCGATGCTGGAGTTCTGACGACAATCGTAATTTACCCTCCTGCTTTTTCTGCCTCTAGCAGAGTCTGTCTGTGGTTTCATATAAATCCCCCAAGGCGAGGAAGCACATAGATATTATTTTATCTCACCTTGTTAGTTGGTCTCTTCACTGCAAGAAAGACATCGTCGCTGAGACCACAACAGTAATGTAACTGGTCCTACATCTTAGAAATCTTAGAAACTGTACACGGCGTCGGCTACACAGCTATTATGTTTAACCTCCATTGATTAAATTATAGTGGTTTGAACTGTTACCTAGTAAATAAAAGAGACAGTAATTACTGCCAAATCCTCCCTGAACCAAGATATCACTGATAGTTTTAAATATCCTGTGTCTACACTTAGTTTTGTTTCAAATTTCCCTTATCAACAAACCAGGAATACTTTCATTGCAGAGAAACAGAAATTTTTACTGGGTAATTTTAGCATAGACGCTTGATGATTTCATGCCTTTTGTTGAACTATATTTTCCTCATTGAAAACAGCGAACAAAAACCTTTGGCAGTAATGGCCTCAACCTAGTGAAAGCATTCTGGGTATGCGCGTGGTGTTTGTTGGAATCTAACGTGTGCTAATTTGAATGCAATTTACAATAAAAATAAAATACTCGATGGTTTTAAATCCAGTTTATGCAAACACAAAAAGCAAATTATACAACTTTTGTTCAAGTACATTCTACAGTCATGAAATGGCTCTTTTCACTTGGAATATGTAGGTAGCATATAAAACAGATATCTCTTCTGGGAAAGAAGTTTCTTGGGAAGGCATGACCACAACCAAGCCATTCTTCCTCTTTTGATTAGTATTCACAGTCTCTGCTTGGCTGTCTACAGTTGGTCCAGTTTGGGAATTGAGCCCAAGTAAAAGAACTCTCTCATACTGTAGGATGTACAGTGTTCTACTGAAGTCCAACGGCTATGACATTGAAATAATCATCAGAAATGCCGAAGTTAATAGGGAACTGGAGAAAGCCAAAAATCCAAGCACAGACATTTGATATCTTTCAAAACTATTGAAAATATAAGTGTAAAATAACATGGAGGAAAAGTTAAGTGGACCATATCAACTGTGTGTGAAACAAAGCAAAGTCAAATAATCCACTAATTGTCAAAAGGGCTAGAAAACATATTTCAGTTATTCATCTAAACTTTCTCACCTTTACCCTCTCCCTGTTCTCTATCTGTCCACCCCCAGGCTATACTTTCCTTATGTCTTTCTTTCGGAAGCTCTAGTAACTTGGAGAATTATAGCAACTGCTTACACCTCACTATAATCTGTATAATCTGTCCTCAGAGCCCAATTTATAGACCTTTTGAAAAACTACAACTCCTTATCAATGTGTTTTCAAGAACCTAAATGGAAAAGGGATAGGAGATAACTTTTTGTAGAGCACCTCTTCTTGGCCCTGTGTGTATATATAGGTAAACATGTGCTCATTTAATTGCTACAACAGACCAATTAAGGTAGATGGTATGAATCCCATCTTCCTGAGGAAATCTGCCAAGTCCTACAGGTACCAAGAGAAAAAGCCAGGGTTTTTACCTAGACCTCTCTGACCTTGAGTTTATCATTTTCTTTTCTCTTATTCTGGTTTTCATTTAAAGAGTAACATAGTGATCCCTTGCTGTAAGGGAAAAACATAGAATCACAGCTTATAAAGTTTGCTTATAAACATTTAGCTAATTTATTATTTAACTGAATAGACAAATTATCTTGGAAGATTATTTAAATAATGGGATTTAATTAAATTAAAACTTTGATATAAATTGTATGTTCTCCGTGCCTTTTCTGAAACATATGGTGCTGAATTGTAGCTACCCAATAAGTAAGGCTAAGGAGGTGGTTACGAGGGCTGTTCAGTCTCGCTGTCCTTCCTGGTACATGCCCACCCACTTGAAGATTGGTCTAACTATATGAGATGCTTGAAAAATGGAATGTGATAAAAACAAGAATGAAATCTTACCATTCGTGACAGCATGGTTGGACCTAGAGGGTATTATGCTCAGTGAAATAAGTCAGAGAAAGACAAATACCATGTGATTTCACTTATATGTGGAATCTAAAGACCAAACTAAATGGACAAACACAACAGAAGCAGATTCTGATCCAGAGAACAGACCAATGGTTGTCAGAGGGGAGGAGTGCTGGGGAGCGGGGTGAAAAGGTGCAGGGAATAAGAAATACTTATTGGAAGTTACAGAATAGTTATGAGATGTAAAGTAGCATAGGGAATGTGGTCAATAATTTTGTAATAACTATCTATAGAGCCTGGTTGGTACTAGAAATATCAGGGGGGCCACTCTGTAAAGTACATGATGATCAAGCTACTATGCTGTACACCTGAAACTAATACAGAATAATTTCAAATGCAAACTATAATTAAAAAATAAAATTTTAAGGGTTGAGGGAGATAATGGTGGAAAGAAGGGGAAGAGACTAGTTAAAGAACATGTATGAATGACCCATGGACGTGGACGGCAGTGTGCAGATTGACTGTGGGAGCGGGGGATGGGATGGGCGGAGGAGGGCAAAGAGGAAAAACGGGGGCTACTGTAATAGAATAACAGGAAAAAAATTTTAAATAAAATTGTAAAAAAGAAGAATACAATTATTCATCCTGCAGAAAAGTGGCACTGATTCTGAAAGTCAGCAATGTTTGTGCTTCATTTTTTTACAAGGAATCATTCTTGAAATGGTGACATCCAAACTCAAACATACCAGGAAATGGTTGCCCACTGTGAGCTATTGTTTGTTAATTGCTGTCACAGACAATAGCACAGAAACTCTTTGGGGAGTAAAATAAAAAGCTATCTGGCATGCTAAATTTAGGGGTACAGACCTTGAATGATTCCTCTCTAAAGAGTCTTTGTTGATATATAGAAAAAGTGTCTTGCTATCAATTCATCTTTGTCTTATACTGAAAAGTGTGACCTTCTTGAGAAACCATCTCAGAAATTTCCTTATTATCTACCAAATTAGAATACAGCTTTTATAAGTAAATTATTATTTTAAATGTTATAGAACATGTATACAATTTTTAAATATACTGAATGTATTGGGCTGGCCAAAAAGTTCACTTGTGTTTTTTTTTCCATAAGATGGCTCTAGTAGCACTTAGTTCTCTTTCACTGCATTTGAAACCATATGTCAGATTGTATAGTGACAGCTGTCATAGCAGCGTGCATTTAAAGAAAACTTATCAAAATTGGTAAATTTTTGTGTAGCCATTTTAATATTGAAGATGGAAGGAAAGAAGCAATGCATTTTGGCATATTACGTGTTATTATTTCAAGGAAGATGAAAATGCACTGAAATGCAAAAAAAAAAATTTGAGCAGTCTATGGAGAAGGTGCTGTGACTGATTGAACATGTCAAAAGTGGTTTGTGAAGTTTTGTGCTGGAGATTTCTTGCCGGACGATGCTCCGCAGTTGGGTAGAGCAGTTGAAGTTGATAGCAATCAAATCGAGACATTAATTGAGAACAATCAATGTTATACCACACAGGAGATAGCTGACATGCTCAAAATATCCAAATCAATAAAGTTATTGGTGAAAATGAAAAATGTGGGTTTTATTTTATGGGAAAAACCATATGGACTTTTTGGTCAACCCAATTAGTGGTGCCCTTTTGTATGAAACTAAAAAATTAGATACCTCCAAAAATATCTAATTTGGAATTTTCCCCAGATTGAAAAGAAATTCCTAAAATCCCATGTTCTGCCCACATATTCTGCCTATTCTTTGCAGCCAGATTTCTGGCCCTTCTATGAAAGAATATTTGTATATTATTTTCTTAAATCATATAATGAAAAACAGTTGTTTTAAAGGGAAAAATGAGTGTCTGGGGCCAAGAAAGTATTTTTTACACTTGCAATACAGAATTACTTTTCCTGCCGCAATTTCAATGATGAAGGCTTTTTAGTAAAGGATTCTAAGTATATTTTGTTGTTGTAAGATTAAAAAAATAGCTTGGCTGTTGAAAATAGAGAGAATCAAGCCTTAAAAGCCTCCTTGTTTGACCTTCAGTACAGAAACTCTGGAGCTCCGCGCTCCCATCTTTCTCTTAAGTCTTTGGGTGCAATTTTGATTACAGCTCATATCGTATCTGCTTGCGTTTGCAGTCACTGAGCACTTCAGGCTCCAGGCACCATACAATATAGTTGGTATATGCCACAAGGCTAAATTAATGAAACAGACAAACTGTTGAAGTGCTTACAATCTTCCGTGAGCTAATGACCTTTCTGTAAAGATGACATTTATGCTGGGATGTTCCGAACTGTGAAAAATTGGGGGAAGAAGGGGAGGTATTTACAGAGAAATAGCATGTACCTAGGGCCTCAGGCTTGAACAAGCTGGAGAACGTGTGCAACTGAAAGAAGCCGGTATCTGGAGCTGAGAGAGTAGCCTGAGCCCTAAAATAAACTAGGAGAGTTTGACAGGGGGCTTCTGAGTCTACAGAGTTTTCACTTTATTCTAAGGTCATTAAGAAGCCACTGAATGATTTGAGAACTGTAATGATACAATGTTCATTTTTAAGGGGATCACTCTGATGCTGTTTGCCATGAAGAAAAACAGAAGGCAAGACGTCAGAAAATACAGAGGTTTAGATCCCGTATGAATTGACTGGAAGAAAATATGCTCGCCTATGCAGTCAGGTTCAAGTTTCCTATTTTAATTAGTCAAAGATTTTCAAAAGCCAGGCAATCCCATGACAGGAACAGACACACCCTTCTGCAAGGTAGAGTCCCTTGTCCCACCAGAACCCTCAGGGGCCTGGATACTCAGGAACCGAAGGCCCAAGCTAGGGCCTGTCCGGTTCTAGGACCTGCAATCGTGATGGCCCTGCCCTGTTGACCTTGGATCTTACATCACCATTTCAGAAAAATTTGAACTAATTATCTCTGTGCTTCCATTTCAGGGACTATTTATATAAATATCTGATTTTCCTGGTCTTTAAACTGAGAATCATCAAGGCCGCATCAGCATCAGTGGCTGAAACGTCTCTCTCCATCCAGCTTTGCAGAGCTCAGGAAAGCACATTTCTCCTCAGGAGGCACTTTCTCTTTTGCAGGTGGCTTAGGCAAGGAGAGCGGCTTTTATGATAGAAAAAAATGTAGCCTCACATGAAGTATATTTTGCAGTGAGTACTGACAGGCTATGAAGATGAGTTGGCTGGTTGGGATTGGTTTGGAGACAGTAAGAATCATAAAGGAATACCAGCCAGTGGATGGTAAGGCCATTTAGCTGATATTCTTAACTCAGAAGTGCCCATTTCATCAATTAACAACTAAGAACTGACTGTGTCCAGTGTAAAATTCATCTGCTTTTAGCACTGGTTTTGTATTCTAAATTCTATTCCTCTCTTTAAAACTCTCCCTTACTTTCTAGGACTGTGTAATTTCATGCTTTCCCTTGTACTGATATTGAAGAAAAGGGGCTTCTTGTTAGGTGACTAGTATGAGCAGCAAAACTTAGCTCAAAGTCAGTTGCAGGGATGTTCATTGCTGCAGTGTTTTAATAGTGAAATACCATAAATACCCTTAATGCACATGATGAAATACAACTCAGCCACTAAAAATGATGTTTCAGATCAGCAGGTCTCAGGTCTCAGTTGGGCATGCTTTTGCCACAAGGGAACATTCTGCAACCTTTGGACATTTTTTATCATGATGACTAGGGAGGGGGGTGGTACCTCTATCTACTGGGTAGAGGTCAGGGATGCAGCTAACCATCCTACAGTGGAAAGGAGAGCTCCTGCCCAACACAGACTTACCCAGTGCCGCGTTTGAGGAGCCCTGGATTATGTCTACATATAGTAATATTAATAATAATGATGCTGATAATATATTCCAAATACATAATGTGGAATGAAAAGGTAAGGTTTAGCATGATAGGAAAACATGAGAGTGTTCTAGTTATTTTAATGCCATTATAGCAAAGCCAAGCCAAAATTTCAGCGGCTTAACATACCAGACACTTGTTTACTCCTGTTTCAGGCCACAACAGTCCATGGTGGCATGTGGCTTTCTTCCCTACTTATGGTGAGGCCAGGGTCCAGGCTGCTTCCATCTTGTTGCTCCACTGTTTTCTTTGATCTCAGAATCCTCTGCATTTGGCCATTGGACGGGGGAAGACAGAGTGGAAAAGACACCTTAGCTTTTTCATATCCCAGACTCAGAATTGACACAGATTACTATCCCTCGTATTCCCAGGGGAGAAACTAATGAAATAAGCACACCTGGATGACAGAAGGGTTCTGAAGTGTAGTTACAGGCTGAGAAGCCTCTGACTCAGCAATATTATCACAGTTTGAGTGGGGGCAGTGTAGAGTGTTATGGACAGCTGGTTAGCTCTGTGAAGGACACCTAGCATTTAAGTCAATTTGTATAGATTATATATGTACACACACCCATACACTCACATAATACCATCTATTGCTATGGGCAGAGAAATATGTATAAAAATAGAACATTTGGACTGAATTGCTGAACACAAAATTCATACATGAAGGCCAGCTATGAAGAGGAGAACAGGAGAATAGACCTAGAGATAAGGGAGCAAAACTATCTTCAAATGTATCTGTATTTTTTTTATTGTTGTTCAAGTACAGTTGTCTCCATTTTCCACCCACCACACACCCCTGCCCCACCTCCCACCCTCGAACCTGCCCTCTTTGGCTTTGTCCATGTGTCCTTTATATGTGTTCCTTGATGGCCCTTCCCCTATTATCCCTCTCCCCAGTCCTCTCTGCTCAGTGTCAGTTTGTTCTTTATTTCAATGTCTCTGGTTCTATTTTGCTCGCTTGTTTGTTTTGTTGATTAGGTTCCACTTAAAGGTGAGATCATATGGCATTTGTGTTTCACTGCCTGGCTTATTTCACTTAGCATAACGTTCTCCAGTTCCACCCATGCTGTCACGAAGGGTAGGAGCTCCTTCTTTCTTTCTGCTGCATAGTATTCCATCGTGTAGATGTACCACTGTTTTTTGATCCACTCATTTGCCGATGGACACTTGGGTTGCTTCCAGCACTTGGCTATTGTAAATTGTGCTGCTATGAACATTGGGGTGCATAGGTTCTTTTGAATTGGTGTTTCAGGATTCTTAGGGTATAATCTCAACAGTGATATGTATTGTTTTCTTTTATGGTTAGATTATGAACACTGAATTAGTTAGTTAGAACCAGTTATTAGTAACTATAATTTCTTTTTTCTTTTTTTGTGTATTTTATTTATTTATTTTTAATTATTTTATTGTTGTTCACTTACAGTTGTCTGCATTTACCCCCCACCCCCAACCCCAGGCAAACCCACCTCCCTCCCTTGCTTCCACCCTCCCCCTTGGTTTTGTTCATGTGTCCTTTATAGCAGTTCCTGAATACCCTTGTCCACATTATCCCCTTTCTGCTCCCTTAATAAATCTTCGTAAATTCCCTTAGTAAATCTTCCTCCATTATCTTTATCGTGTTCTTCATTTGTTCGATTATTTGCATCCACCTTTCTTCCTGTTTTGTGAGCATCCTGATTACCAGTGTTTTAAACTGGACATCTGTTAATTTGGCTATCTCTTCGTCCATTAGTTGTAATTTGTTCTGATCTTTCATTTTGGCCATTTTCATTCTTTTTTATCTCGGCGCACCTGTCAGAGGCTTAGGTGTTTGTTAGTACCTGGCAACCTGGGTCACTTTTTTGTGACATTTCTTCTGGGGGCGGGGCCTGGGAGGGAGCAATGGCGTCTGCCGTTCGCCGCCGCTCCCTATCACCCTTTGCTCCCCAGTTCCCCACTGCCTTTTCCGCCAGTCTTGGCCCCGCTGGTTCCCACTGGCCTCTCTAGTTACGCCGCCGGCCTGCGAGGTTCACCCGTTGCTCGGGGTCGTGTTTTGTTTAGGCGCTCCCAGGGTGAGTTCCTCTGGGCAAACTGCCTCTCACTGCGCTCCTCCGCTTGGTTCTGCCCCGCTTACCAGCCTGGATGTACGTCCTCCCCAACTTCCTGGGTATCGGACTTCCCTTCAGTTCAATTCTGTCCGTTCTGGTTGTCTATTTTTCGCTATTGAGTTCGTTGTTTAAACTCTCTGGTTGTGAGCAGTGGTGCAGTGCGTCCACCTATGCCGCCATCTTGGCAGAAGTCCAGTAACTACAATTTCTTAAGAATGTGTCCATATATACTTGTATAATTCTTTGGACTTGTTTAATTTTACCTTCCTCAAAAAAGAAATAATGAGCAAATTGAGTAAATCAGACTTGTTTTATATCAATTAATTTATTTTTGAATTGATAAAGTCAGATATAACTTCTACATTATTTTTAAGTTATATGTAAAAATATAGAAATATAGGAGAAGCTTTTCTATAAAAGCTCTTATTGATATACAAGTATAATTTGGAGGAAGATTATACGTTGTTCTTTCCTGTACATCCGTGTTCATGCTTCTATGCAAAACATAGTACTAACATTCTCCCAAGCTTCTTGGGAAAACATTATATATACAGAATGATAATTTGTTGTTGAAAATATTCTTGATCCTTGTTTACTTCAGTGCATCAAGTAGTATCGTCTTTTCTCTCTCAAATACATGTCTGCCTGATTTTTCAAGTCATGTGTGAGTATTAACAATGTGTCTCCTTTGCAAAAGAGAGAAACTCCAATCAAATATAATTCAAAGTTCAAGATATATGCATGTGTGATGGTTTATATAACAGTAGAATCCAAAGAAAACTGAGTAATTACCCTCTAGGAATGGTTCCCCAACCATGGGCCTTTCCCTTAGTTGTATACTGTTGAGGATGACAGAACGCACAGCCCTGGTTTTAAGGAGTCTCAGGTAAAATACCACAGGAAGGGCCTCCATCTATTTATGCTGATGTGAGTCAGGTGTCCAGTGTGGTCCACTTGGCCTTGGCTTGGAGTCATTGTCACACAGTATAAAAAGCGCCCTGGACTATGCTGTGAAGAAGGTGGAAGTTCTCAGAACAAAGAGAAAAATTATGTGCTGGGAAGGCTTTCCCAAATATCTGTCTTATTTGGCATGCTCCATGTTCCACACTATTTCGACAGAATTGTGAGTTTTGTTATTTGATCCCCCAATTTTCAAAATCTTGAAAAACGAAAATGTATTTGAAAGGCTTCACTTATATCTGTCTCTTCCAATGATGTAACTTTTTTTTTTAAAAGATTTTATTTATTTTCAGAGAGAAGGGAAGGGAGGGAGAAGGAGAGAGAAACATCAATGTGTGGTTGCCTCCCAAGTGCCCCCTGCTAGGAACTTGGCCCACAACCCAGGCTTGTGCCGTAGACTGGGAATCGAACCCAGGACCATTTGGTTCACAGCCCCGTGCTCAATCCACTGAGCTACACTAGTCAGAGCCTAATGATGTAACTTTGAATTAGGACTGAATTGCTATGGAATGTTGCTCCTCCCCAACATTATAACACACAAAGTAAGAAGTAATTTAAACTCCTTGAAAACTGTGCTTTTAATAAGAAATATGACTTGTTTGTTGTGTTACGTGATCTGAGGTTTTGTATGTGGTTTCTTGGGGCAGGATTTCAAGTTAAACTCCACAAGTTAATAAATAAGTCAATTGGCAATATGCCACTGTAAATTGCATGCATAATAAAATAAAATTGTATCAGGCCAACTATAAAGGAACATGGATGAATAGCTTAGCCAACTCTTTTTTATAGGTCATTATGCATACCGAAAATCCTGTGGTTATTTATTACTTATTAGGAACCAAAAAGAGTCCCAAATGTTGCTCTGAAGAGCAGGATGTGACAAAGTGTTGTTCTAAGGCCTTATTAAACATTTCGTAGAAATGGGAAGTCATTTATGCAGCATTTCAATACCCATGACTGAATTTAAACTATGATCCTCAAAAGAAAAATCTGTTCCTCTCTCATAATTTTATTTTTTCTTACCCTTTCTCTTCTCAAACACCAATACACTTAACAAGACTCTGTTGGGATCTTCTACATGCTGTGCTCTGGTTTAGGGCATTAGGACATTAGAGGGGGAAACGATGGTTAAGAAAGGCTTTTGAGGCTCACGCACATGACATGAGACAGAAAACCAAAGTTACAGACACATATAAGGGCCTGTGATGTGGAGTGGGTGGGTGGGTAGGTAGGAGTGAATGGCTAAAAAAAATAAATTATGCCTGAATTGAAGAAGGCATTAATAGTAAATAAAAATGTTGCAGCAAGATTATGAAAGTTTGTGTAAACCATAATAAAAAGCTTAGAATACAATATCTACCATAAAAAATAGAAGCAGTTCAGCAAAAATTACTTGGCATGCAACTATCTTCAAACATTTAAAAATATCTTTGTCCTACATTTAATTGAAAGGAATTTGGAAACTAAAGCCTTTTGAAATTCATGAATTATTTGCTAGGTATTGTTATTTCCTTTAGTAAGAAAATTCTAATTATTGAACAAAATGGATTGCTGTAATGTATTTTTATACTCACACCAAAAGTGCTTTGACTCAAGGTTTGAGTATCTAATTAATAGCCAGCCTTGACCTTGACTAAAATACTTATACAAACTATTAGGCAGTGTGTTGCTTGCATATTGTATTCCTAACTTGTTCAAATTAAATATGTGTATGGGAAATGAATGTGTGTGTGTGTGTATTCAAAATTTTCAGGCTGGTGGGGAGTTTCACATAGAAGTGACAGATATTTTCATAAAATTAAACACAAGGAAAGGAATACACATGTTAAAGTTTCACATAGTTTAGTGTACTAAAATATTTGCTGCCATTATGTTTTGTTAGGTTAGTAACAAACGCTAAATTTGTAATTAAAAAAAAAACCAAATACAGTCATTCTATTCATCACTTGGTTTAGTTGCTGCTTTATTTGTTATTAAATTGAAGGCATGCCATTGACTTGGAATTTCAGCATTCAGCAGCTACCTTGCTCACTGCATGATACAATTAAATGCAGATCTGGGCCCTATAATATTTTCTTAGGTTGAGTGCATTTAAAAAAAAACACTTATCCGAATCTCCCGTTAAAACATATTTCAAGGAGCTCTGGCTGGTGTAGCTCAGTGGATTGAATGCCGGCCTGCTAACCAAAGGGTCACCAGTTCGATTCCCAGTCAGGGCACATGCCTTGGGTTGCGGGACAGTTCCCCACTAGGGGGCGCACGAGTGCAACCACACGTTGACATTTCTCTCCCTCTCTTTCTCCCCTCCTTCTGCTCTGTCTAAAAATAAATAAATAAAATCTTTAAAAGAAAACATATTCCAACGAGATTGAGACTCTGTTTAGAAGAGGTAACACAAACTGAAAGTGGCATAGACTCGTGTTCTCCTGTTTCTCCCAGCTAATTGCAATGATAAACCCTGGAGACAACACAAGAGGCAATCAAAGAGAACTGAGAAAGGCAGGCAGCAGCCGACCATGTGATTTGAGACCCCAGGCCTGGAGGAAAACCAACAGCAGCAAGTTGTCCTGTGTACTCCCATCTAACAGCAGGTGGCCCAGACGTCATACATTCCATACCCCAAACTAGTAGCAGAAGGCAGCTGAGGTGGGCTCATTCCTGCCCTGGATGGAATAGGAGATCCTCTGACAACACCTGGTGAGCCAGGTACTACTGGCAAGGTATACTGAATAGGAGCCCCACTAACAATCGGCAGCCTGGGGAAATGGCTCCCCTTCCCTGAGGCCTAAGACTACCCTTCTCTGCTAAAAGATGGGGAGACAGCTGGCAGCACCGATTAGAGCAACCTTGCCCTGAAAGTGGCCTGCTCTAGGGAGCCTATTCGTTCCTGCAGGCCTGAGACAACCTTTCCCGGTCCAAAAACTATTCAGCTGGCTCCATAGCCCCACCACAAGGAATTCCATCCCAACAAGTGGCCTAGCCAGGAAGAGTCTTCCTTCCTGTGGGCCAAGGCTTCCTTCTCCCGCATAGAGATACTGGGCAGCCACAGGGTCACGGACGGGGGATGCTCCATCCACCCAGCAGACATAAGATTTTGCCACAAGTATCCTGGCTGTGAAAGCCTACAGGTCTGAGACTCCTTTTTCCCACAGTGAGCCTCCAGCGTGGGTAGGCAGAAATGATAAGAGGGATACAGAGACACCAAGCAACCTGGTCCAGAAAGCATCTTCGTTCCTATGGACGTGGGACTTCCCTGCCATACTAAAGGACATCTGGGCAAGCAGGGCACTGGTAGGCCTATTCACCACAAGGGGTTTCTGGCCATGAAAGTCCCCTCTCCTCTCTGGAGACATCGCAGCAGTTGGAGAACGTCCCATACAGAGAGTCTGTCACAGCGTGTACCCTCTTTATCTTCATGGCTCTGGGAAATTCCCACTCCACGTGGAGGCACTAGGCACCCCAGCCTGGGGAACTCCTGCATCCTCAGGCAGGCCCATTGGGGAACATGGGGAACCTCAGCATCCCCAATTAACCAAGCAGATCATCATAACACCACAGAGGCTCTAATTATAGAACTGTCCTTGGAACCACAGCAGGACTGGGACCTGTGTACTAAAACTAGTGAAATAAAGATTAAAATAACATCCAGACTCTCCCAAGAGGCAAAGTGTCCAGTACATCACTCATCATACTAACAACAAAGAAAAGCACAGCTGGAATGAAAAAAGGCACCTACTAATGTCATCGCTGAGAGGAACCAGCTGTTGAAATTATCTGACAAAAATTTTTAAGCAAGGGTCATGAAAAATACTTTAAACATTCAAATGCACTATCTTTAAAAACTAATGAAAAAATTTCAGCAAAGAAATAGAGATTATAAAAAGAATAAAATGGAATGTATCAAACTACACAAAATTCAGTAGCCACAATAAAAAGAAAATGTCTGCATGGATTCAATAGCAGAGAGAAGACGAAGGATTAAATCAGTGGATTTGAAAACATAGCAACAGAATTCATGCATTCTGAAGAAAACAGATAATATACAGAACTCACGCCTGCTTGATGTGGTTCGTAGGGTAATAATATGGGTGTGATAATGTATAGTAGTAATTTGAACATTTCACCTAAAATGTCCTATGGTGGGCTTGAGTGTGATATTGTTATGTGACAGAATGACATGCTTAGGATTTGTGATAAAAGATTTTGTAATAGGGGCGTTATTTGTGCCAGACCCTGTACAATAATAATCGAAAAAGAACAGCATCTTGAAACCTTTGGGACAATAGCAAAGGATCCATCACTTGCGTCATTGGAGTCCCAGAAAGAGAGTAGAAAGTGGGTGGGTATGAAAGAAGTTTATGCAAAACAGCAGCTGAAAATTTCCTAAACTTGGTAAAGGACACAAACCTGCACAATAATAAAGCCAAGTGAACCTAAAACAAAATCTGCCTAAACAGACCCATGCCAACACACATCATAATTACCGTTCTGAAAACTAAAGACAAAAACAACATCTTGAAAGCAGCCAGAGAGAAAGACACATTACACACAGGGAAATATCAGTTGGAATGACAGCGATTTCTCTCCTGAAACATGAAGGTCAGAAGGATGTGTAACCATATTTTTTTAGGTGCTTAAAAGATGTAGCAAAGCTATTTCACGAATGAAGGACAAATAAAGTAATTCTCAGATGAAGGAGCACTAAAAGGATTTGTCACTACTAGAACTACCCTTAAAGATTGCCTAAAGTCAGTTCTTCAAACACTGAGGAAATAATATTCCTTCAGCAACACCACACTCCATCAATTTTTCAGATGAGAAATGCCAGGGTTCGAAGGTCTGAAGTACCCAGGGGACTCCACTAGTCAGTGGTAAAGCTGACATTCCAACCTAGGCTGTCTGATTCTAAAGTTTGACTCGTCACCCATCTGCACTGCTAATTTTAGATATTTCACAGGGGCAAATCTTGTTTTCGAATTATGTATTTTTGAAGACACCTAAGAATAACATATAATAGGCTGTACTGTGAGCCGATGCAGCCAAACCATGTAATGTATATAACTCCATACAGCATGAATTTTATATTCAGGATAGAATAGGGGACTACCTTTTGCTTCGAAAACAAAACAGAAACAGACTAAAATGTCCTGCTCCTGTTCCATGTGTAGGAGAGCACAAACCTGTGGTGAGTCAGGGCTATGAAACAAGTAAGTCTCAAATCCGGCACTTGGGTTCATCTAATGAGTTCATCGCCTGAGGCAGGGCCTAGCTTGCTGCCCAGAACTCAGCCTCAGTTCTGGCGTATTAGCTACTAAGGCAACAGTCTTAGGATCCTTGTAATGAAGTTTTAACAAAATTCCGAAGCCGTCAAATCTTTCTGGGGTTCACAGATGTACTCATATACCACAGGCCAGTCTGAAGCCTAGGTACAGCCTCCGCAGTTCCGGCACCTCAGTGGTGTTTGAAAAACACAGTTTGCACTCAGGAAGTCCCTAGGGTCGATGACGAATGCTAACGCTATTTGAAAGGTAGAGCTCAGCGTGTACAATTATTGAAGAGTCCTTTCTTTCAAAAACCTCAAACCACAGAACCTTATCTTGGCCCATGATTTGCTATGTTGCAGTTCTGATTTTGACCTCCCTGATGGCGAGGTTGTCAAACCTGATTCTGTGAATTAATAACAAAGTAATCTTGCTAAAAATCTGTTTTTCTCACCTCTTCCTTTGCTCGTAAATCTCTGACATATGTCTCACAGGCATGCAACCATGTTCACACTCTCTGACCGTTTTAAGCACCTTGGATCCCCCCCTCCCCCCCCACACACACTACTCCCAAAAGATGAGCTTTCAAAATATTTTCAACCTAGTCCTTTAAACCTATCAAGTTCTGGTTAGTGTCACTTGTTGGTAGTTAATATCAGTATAACACATATATGTAATGGTAAGAACATTTAGTCAAGAAATATAAACAGAGAATTTTCTAGGATTTACCAACTACCTGTGTGACCCTTGGTTAGTCACATACCTTCTATGTGACCAATGTTTTCATGAACGGTAGGATGACATTAGATGATTTGTAACATATTCCTTGACATCATTGACAAAAACTTCAGTACTCTGATTGTTTCCCTAACTTGTGTTTGCTCTGTATTCGCTTACGTACACTTGAAAATGTGACTCCATAGACGATCCCCAAAGTGTCATAATGAGATTCAGCTTCTGGCACAGGTGTTAAGATTGAGAAGCTTTGCTGTTGATGGACGGAAGCTGTAGTACTGTGGGGCTATATTCCTTCTCATGTTGCTTTTGCAGAAGTTAGTGAGTGGTGTAATCCTGAAAGCAAGATCAAGTGTGGAGCCAAACAAACTGCCTCTCGTAGTTACAGAGGGCAGGCTTGCACATGATTCCCCTTATGCACACGACTTCCCCTTATGCACACTGACACTGTGAAATACTGCGGGAGCATTTTAATGATTCACCAGTTAGGGCGAACTGTTGATCAGAGAGCTGATGTTGACAGAGCATAGCACACAGTGTAGCATATTCTGGACGTGGCTTGATAGAGGCATGTGACACTTTTAGGATCCCCTATCCAAAGTTCAAAATTCTGGGTGGCAGAAAGGGATATAATTTGATATTTGAACTCAAGAAATGGATCAGATTAGTTAGAGGTGCGGCAATATTTGCAAGGTCTGTTTGACCTTTACATAGCGTGATCTAGTGAAACCTGTTTTTCCAAATGTTTGTATGTATGCACATTGACATTTAAAATGAAAACAATGGGATATAAATCCTCTCATTAAGAAGGTGCCATTGACTGATTATTATTCTTGAAGCAGTGTTGTACTTTCTCTTGCATGAGAAATGCTTCTTTAAAAAAACGTTCTTGCCCTAGCTGATGTGGCTCAGTGGACTGAGCACTGGCCTGTGAATGAAGGGGTCACCGCTTAAATTCCTTATCAGAGCACATGGCTGCGCTGCAGGCCATGTCCCCAGTAGGGGCGCACAAGAGACAACCACATGTTGATGTTTCTCTCCCTCTCTTTCTCCCTCCCTTACCCTCTGTCTAAAAAAATAAATAAACTCTAAAAAATGCTGCTCTTTATAAAATGCATCATTCATAAATTGTATCCAAGGTAAGAGAAGTTACAAATATGTCACAACATGGTCACTGTTTGATGTTTTGTTGTTGCTCAGAGCTCTGCTGTGGGTTAGGCCTGGATTGAGGTAGTGTTGCAACCAGTTACCTTTTGCCACTTCTTACCATCTCTGGGTAGTTCTTAAAGAACTAACAGCAAATGCTGGCAAACATGCAGAGAAAAGGGGACCCTACTGCACTGTTGGTGGCAATGCAGACTACGCAGCCCCTGTGGAAAATAGTATGGAGTTACCTCAAAAAACTAAAAATGGAACTGCATTTTGACCTTTGGCAGTTCCACTGCTGGGAGTATACCCTAAGGATCCTGAAACACCAATTCAAAAGAACTTACGCACCGCAATGTTCATAGCAGCAAAATTTTCAATAGCCAAGTGCTGGAAGCAGCCTAAGAGCCCAAATGAGTGGATCAAAAAACAGTGGTACATTTATACAATGGAATACTACGCAGCAGAAAGAAAGAAGGAACTGCTGCCTTTAGCAACAGCATGGATGGAACTGGAGAGCATTATGCTAAGTGAAATAAGCCAGATGGTGAAAGACAAACACCATATGATCTCGCCTATAAGAAGAATCTAAAGAACAAAATAAACTGACAAGCAAAATAGAGCCAAAGGCATGGGAACAAGGAAGAGACTGACAGGGACCAGAGGGGAGAGTCGAGAGGGATAACAGGGGAAAGAGGGAGAAGGGACAAGTCAAAGAAAAATATGAATGACCCATGGACATGGACAACAGTGTGGGGATTGACTGTGGGAGTGGGGGGTGGTCTGGGCAGAGGAGGACAAAGGGGTAAAATTGGGATAACTGTAATAGAATAACAATAAAAGAATTTTTAAAAAGATGCCAGGCACCAATATAATAGTTTGGAATGGACAGTTAATCAGTCAGACAACAAATGCTGAGAAAGTCAGATACCATGCTTTGTGTTGGGAATAGACTGGTGAATAAGACAATTTCTACCCTCGTGGTGACTAAAATCCATTAGCTTTTTATTATGTCTGGATTTGTCGATTTTCCAATGGCCGACTTCAAGTAGCCAAAACGTGTCTCTAATCTTTCTTGTTGCATGTTCTTGCATTCCTAAAATCCAATGTACACCTTTCCTAGGAATTTCAACCTTTACACTCACCTTGAAGTCTGACTCCGTTAGAACTCTAACCAACCTAAATTACTACCGTGTATTTCCAATGAAGATAAATCTGAGCTGTCTTTGTCACCGTATTTTGGATCAGGTTCAGATAATTAATTTGGTAAAAATATCTGTGATAATGAACCCTCTCAACTGGTATCATAAAAAAGATCACCTCCAGTTGTCTCAATGATATTTTCTTGCTCTATGTATGGTACTCATTATTTCTTCCTTTCATTTCGGTCCACGGAAATGTGGTCTCAGCGCTTCCCTAGACCAATGTGGAGATCACTAGAGCAGGCATGGCTGCACGTCTAAATACAGTTTCCTTTATGTGCTTGTATTGTTTCTCACTTTAATGTCATTATCATAAGTAGGGAATCACACTATAGGATGAG
Organism: Micronycteris hirsuta; assembly: GCA_004026765.1. Lineage (NCBI taxonomy): Eukaryota > Metazoa > Chordata > Mammalia > Chiroptera > Phyllostomidae > Micronycteris > Micronycteris hirsuta. The sequence goes on from PVJI01009234.1 coordinate 62,531, forward strand.
AGTGGCAACCACCTCCCCTACAACATGCATAGTTTCAACCTTCACCCTTGCAAACAACTACCTCAAAACAGTCCCAATAAGCTCATGACTTCAACTTTCTGGTCCACACAATGTGAACTGTTCACTGTTTGATCTGTGTTATTGTTCTTTTTTTTACGATTTTTAAATTTATTTTTAGACAGAGGGGAAGGGAGGGAGAGGGGGAGAGAAAAATCAATGTGTGGTTGACTTCCACGTGGCCCCCACTGAGGACCCGGCCTGCAACCCAGACATGTGCCCTGACTGGGAATCAAACCAGCAACCCTTTGGTTCGCAGCCCACGCTCAATCCACTGAGCTACACCAGCCAGGGCTTGTTTATTGTTCTTTTATCCCTATTGTTCTTTAAGGTGTGAGTGAATTATTAACTTTCCCTTAAACTGATTTTAGCCACAAAATAACTCTGATCATTTCCTCCCTATATAAATAATAATTTGTACGCTATGAAAATATTGAAACTATAACTTACAAATATTAGTAATGCATCCAATATAATGCTGTGAGGTATTTTTCAATTTTTAAGAAGATAATTAGGATTAACATGAAAATATTGCTGCAAATTGCAGCTTTTAAGATACTTTGGAATATCAGAATAAAAATAAATCATGGCTTGGGTAGCAGAAGTCCTTGTTCTTTAACTGTAGCTATTGAAAATGTGAGTGATTCATTTGAAAAAAGATAAATGCAGTCAAGATTCTGTTCATGTACATTTTGTGACTCTATATAATTTATATAATAGAAAACTACAGTGGTTTTATATTGACCCTTTCTTTTCAATCAAATAGTTTATTCAGCTGCTCTCAGTGGATTTGCCTTTACTTATATATCTGTCCTTTATATTTTACTTCTATTTCTTCTCTTTTTCTGAAGACCAATTTTTTTTTATTTTTTAAAGATTATATTTATTTATTTTTTAGAGAGAGGGGGAGGGAGAGAGGAAGAGAGGGAGAGAAACATCAATATGTGGTTGCCTCTCACGCACCCCCTACTGTGGACCTGGCCCACAGCCCAGGGATGTGCCCTGACTGGGAATCGAACCGGTGACCCTTTGATTCACAGGCACGCACTCAATCCACTGAGCCACACTACAAAACCAATTATTGACCATGTCATCACATACGCTTAAAACATGTTCAGACATTTTTTCAGTTGAGGACAGGCATAAAGGGGTGGCTGTTGCTGTTGTTCATTTTCTTCCCAGGTGCCTAAGCTGAAACTTTCCCTTCTAAACCTCAGCACTGTCTTGGAGTCAGTGTACTTACCTTCCATTGTGAGGGAGTGATCATAATTGCCCCAAAGTCTTGCAGAAGGATCCACCCGGGGCAATGCAGAGGAGGCAAGACAGAGCATTTGTATACTTGTGTGCAGTGGACACTTCCTGTCCTCCAGCCTGCTGATTCACCACAGCTGTATGGTTTGTGGAGGTGTCATTCTTTATATTCTTTCCTGTTTTGTTGCTGCAGGATAAACTCTGAGCCTTACTTTACTGAGATCTACCTATTTGTTTGTCAAAAGCCAGTTTGGAAATTAAAACAAAAAACCTGACTGTTTTTGCCCTGACCGGTGTGGCTCAGTTGATTGGACACTCTCCTGCAAATTGAAATGTTGTTGGTTCCATTCCCGGTCAGGGCACATGCCTGGGTTGTGGGTTTGATCCCCAGTCGGGGTGTGTGCAAGAGGCAATGGATCAATGTTTCTCTCTCACATCAGTGTTTTCCTCCCTCTCGTTTTCCCTTCTTTCTCTCTCTAAAAAAAAACCCAAACCTATGTTCAACCCTTGTACAATAATCTTTCTTTTCTTTGAATACCTATTAATGATGTCTGAAAAAAATAAGAGCCAAGGAGTGGGAATAAAACAAGCAAAAGATAGAAACATAAGTATTATCTCACTGGAGACATAAACCAAATACAGTGTTGAACAGGGCAGGACAGGGACAGCATTTCCCCGTTAAATCATGTGTAACTATATCCATTTTGGTGATAATTGTAAAGCTATAATAAATAAATCATATGGAACCAGTTCATATCTATATGTACACATATGTATACATATAGACATATATGTGTGCACATGTATTTAAATATACATATATACATTTATATACATATGTATACATTTATATACGTGTGTGTGTGTGTGTGTGTGTATAAAATAAACTGTCGAGAGCCTCAAGATATATGCCCAGAGACCTTTGCAAGCCTCCAGTTTTACAAATACCACTAAACCATATATAATTGCACTGGCAAAATGTAGTACAGAATAATCAAACAACTACCGGGACCCCACTGGACCCTTAATGGTTGTGTAAGCTCAAGTTCTTTATAAAGCTAATAAAATCAAGTCTACCACTAAAACAAACACACACGCAATATTATACCACCCCCATATAATTGTTAACCACGAGCTCACCGGCATTGGAAACTGTAATCAGTGAATAACGATGACAATCTCTGACAGACATTTTGCCCAGCATGTTTTCTCCTCAATAGCCACTTTTTGAGGTTAACAACTTGCTTCTTCTTACTCCTTTTTTACTTGTTGAGCTGTTTCTTCTCACGTAGGAATGCTAGCCTTCCGTGCGTCCTGTTTCATAAATGAAAATGCTTCCAATGTTCTTTGTCCAACTTAACCTCTGTTACGGTCAGCCCCCTGGCTGAAGGAACACTTCTCACCTGTCTCTGTGTGAAAATATATATCCAAGATGGTTTTTTTCACTAAAATCTATATCCATCAAGATTCACATAGTCTGTGCTAGAGAATAGTTCCACAACCAAGAAACCAAACATCAAAAATGAAATTTTGACAGGAAAGAGGTGCCAAAAATGGTGCTTGGATCACATTCACCTCAGGGTAGCACACCAGAAGTTAGGAAGAAGGGAATTTGAAGCTCAAGAGGCTTGAGTGGTAGTCATTTGGCAAAATAATCTAGTTCATTGTAATTTCCTTGTTTATTTACCTTCAGATTTTTACTGCCTATGTTAAAATCGTGGCTAATTTTTTTGACCAGTACAGAATTAGGATCACACACAACAGTAAGGGGCAGGGAATGTCCCATTTTACTCAAAATCCATAGCTCAGACAATAAAAGGGAACAGATTTCTATACAATAGAAAGAATAGCTTCTAAGTAGGGTAAGGTCACTTGTCAGTCTGAAATGATGCATGTGGAGAAGGCATTGCATTTGAAAGATCAGGCTGTAGGATTACCTTCAACAAAGAAAGCAAATACATAATAAGCATACAGAATCTATATGAGGAATCAATACAGAATTTTCAGATGGACGTGGTAAATGCACAGATTAGTTCTTAAGGATAAGTCATGTATTTTGATTTTCAAATTTAAAGAGAGCTCCTTTATGGTATCATGTTAATTATAAACTATGTCAAACAAACAATAAATGACAGAATAAAACCACATTTTGCCATTCTACCAGTGGTGTATGCATCTCTAGTTTTCACATTCTTATCAACTAGATATTAACACATTTAAGTTTTCCCAGCCTGATGAGTGTCAAATTATATCTCATATTAATTTCCTTTTCAGTGATAATAGATCTTTTATTTGCACTTCCATTAATTACCTGCTTGTGTCCTTTGCCATTGTTTTGATTTCCTTGTGGGTCTAGTTTTTTATTTTCTTCTATGTATTATTTTAAAATATTAAAGTTTTACTCTTCCACCTTTAGGTCTCTTCATAAAACTGGAAATTATGTTTAGTTTTTTATCAATCTACTTTTTCAAAATGAATAAAACAATTACTCTAGCATGATTAAAAATGCCCATCTACTCCCTGCTCATCCGTAGTGCCACCTCTATTATGTATCAAGATAATATAATTCTTTTCTGTTCATTTCTCTTTTTTTTAAGATTTTATTTATTTATTTTTAGAGAGAGGAGAAGGGAGGGAGAAAGAG
>PVJI01009235.1:0-67631 GCA_004026765.1 Micronycteris hirsuta
CAATTTGTTAAAACCTTCTAATTAAAAAATAAAATTATCACATAGTGGAAATCTTGATTTATATAAAATCCTTTTTCTCATTTTTAATATTGCACCATTCATAACTTTATCAAAATATATTTGATTTTATAGCCCTCTAAGCCTTGTGAGATTTTTCCATGGATATTTGCTATTTTAAAATATAAAGAATCTGAGTCTTTTTAGTAAGCATGACAAATTGGAAAGAGAAAAACCTCTGTTCTATTTTGCTCAAGGCATTTTATAATTATGCTCTCATTTAATTTGTTTTTTCATGTGAAGGAAGAAGGAACTTTCTTCTGATTCACAAAGAAAGAAAACAGAGGTCTGAAGATAGCATCTAGATAAGAGACAAATGTGTCTATTCTGCTAATAAGAGAAATTAACAATCACACTGTTAAAGATCAATCCTTATTTGTACCTGTGATGGAAATTATTATTTGTTCACAATTATTTGTTACCTCTTTGCCCTAGACATTTTCCTGCCCCATTAACCTTGGAAGTGATGAAGGGATTTTCTCTAAGCAGAAAAATATAGATGAAATTGACAGTGGGCCCCGGCATAGGAGAAGGTTCAGGGAATAGTGTGCGATTCTGTTTGCCCTCCTGGTGTTGTCCTCTGGCACTCTGTTCCCAGCAGGGCTGTCCCTCAGCATGGGTCCCAGATGCAGAAAAACATGGAGGAGTTTCATACCATCACAGAACCTAGGGCTCCAGCCCTAACCCAGGGCTGATATATGAACAACAAATAATTGGGTATTGTAACATCGAGTTTGTTATTTTGCCGCATAACCTTGTAAAAGATGACTGATAGTATTTCCTTTCTACTTCTATTTACAAATTGACATCAGTTTCTACATTTTACATGACATATTATAGTACAACAAATACTCAGTAAAAAAGAGTTTGGTTATTCAGATTATGAAGGAATATGTTTAAAAATGAATAAATGTAATAAAAATAAATTTGGGACTATATTTAAACAATGAGAAAAATGACTTGGACACTGGAAATTATAAAGCATTGCTAAAAATTAAAGATGGCATAAATAAATGAAAATATATTCTGTACTCATAAATGGAAAGCTTCATATCGTTATAATGACAGTGCTACCCAAAGCAAGCTACAGATTCATTGCCATCCCTATCAAAATCCTATTGGTGCCAGGCCTTTTTTGTATGTGTTTGGTTTTTGAAAAGAGGGAAACCCATGCTAAAATTCATATGAAATCTCAAGGGACCCTGAGTAGTTAAGACAATTTTGAAAAAGAATAAAGTTGGAGGACTCCTACTTTCTGATTTTAAAAAATACAGCTACAGTAACAAAGAAAGTGTAGTATTGCCATAAAGACTGACTGACATACAGGCCTACAGAATATACTAGAGAGACCAGGAATTGATCTTTATATTTTTAGTCAATTGATTTTGACAAGGGTATCAATGGGAAAATGCCCATCTTTTCAATAAATAATACTGGAAAAACTAGATATACACATGCAAAACAATAAAGCTGGACCCTTACTTTATACCATATGTAAAAATTAACTCAAAATAAATCAAAGACCTAAATAAACATAAGAGTCCAAATTATAAAACTCTTAGAGGAAACCATAGTGGGAAATCTTTATAAACTTGAAATTTTCAACAAGTTCTTGTCTATGACTCCAAAAGCACAAGCAACAAAAGAAAAAATAGATTGAATTCTTACCAAAATTAAAAACTTTTGTATATCAAAAGTTGTCATCAAGAGAGTGAAAAAGACAACCCACAGAATGGGAAAAATTTTGCAAATCACATAACTGATAAAATATCTTTATCTAAAATACATAAAAAGCCTACAATTCAATGACAACAATAAAACAAACTATTTAATTATAAATGGGCAAACGGCCCTGGCTGGGTAGCTCAGTTGGTTAGAGCATCGTCCTGGTACGCCAAGGTTGTTGGTTCAATCCCCAATTAAGGCACATACAAGAATGAACCAATGAATGCATAAATAAGTAGAACAACAAATTGATGTTTTTTTCTTTCTCTTTTCTCCTTTCTCTCTCTCTCTAAAATGAATCAATGATTTTTTTTTTTAAATAGGCAAGCTATTTGAATAAACTTTTCTCCAAAGAGGATATGCAGATGACCAATAAGCACATGAAAAGATGTTTAATATCCTTAAGCATTAGGTAAAACCACACCTTTAGGTATGATTTCCTTGCACATCATTTAGGATGGCTATTATTTAAAAAAATGAAAAATAATGTGTAGACAGGGATGTGGAGAAATTGGAACCTATGGGCATTTCTGGTGGAAATATAAAATGGTGCAGCTACTGAAGAATGGAATATTGAGGTTTTTCAAAAAGTTAAACCTTGAGTTGCTATATGATCCAGGAGTTGCACTCCTAGGTACATGCCCATCATTATTTACAACATTTAAAAGGTGAAAACAATAAAAGCAATGGATGCCTGTATACTCAAAATATGGTATTTACATACGAGAGAATGTTATTCAGCCTTGAAAAGGAGTGAAATTCTGATACATGCTACAACTTGGATGAACTTTGATGACATCATGAAATAAGCAAGTGACAAGAGGACAAGAGGACTATATGACTCCATTCATATGAGGTACTTAGAATAGGGACATTCATAGACACAGAGAGTAAAACAAATATTACTAATGGCTGGGAAAGAGGGAATGGGAGTTATTGTTTAATACCTATATTGTTAATAACTATAACATATTATTATAGTTACGTTATAATTCTATGCTTATGATAACTTTATTATTAATAGCTATAAATATATTGGCATTCTGGGATGATGTAACAGTTCTGAAAATAGTGATGATGAATGATGTTACTGCCCCTGAATTGTACAGTTAAAAATGGTTAAAATGATAAATTTTGTTATATATATTTTACCATAATTTGTAGACATGTCCAAAGTATAAGTGAAAATATTTATTGAGTGTAATGTTATATCCCAGGTGCTGGGCTTGGCACACAACTGATCTTATTTTATTTGGTGTCACAAAACCTCTATGAGAGATATTCTTCCTACTGTAACTGATGAGGGACCTGAAAGTAAGGGATGCTAAAGACCTGACCACAGTTACACGGCTGTGATGTGACAGGGACCGGAGTCTAATCCCCGGGTCCCTGAACACAGTGCTTACCTTCCTTGGCTTCACATGCTGCCTCCCAAATAAACCTTCTTATCCCCACCCTTACTCCCTGAATACCGAATGTTTTAAAGGGTGCAAACTTGTTTTTCTTATCTTTTGTTGTTTAAGCACATTACATATGCTGGCTCATTTAACCCTCTTTTTTATTCTTTATTGACAGATATAAAAAGTGAAATTTACCACCTGTTACTCTGTATAATGATAAAACAGAAAGTTAGGAAGAGACTGTATTTGATGAGGTAACTATAACCGCTGGTTTTAAAGTGAGACTGTTGGTTCAATCTCAGCTCCGCAGACTACTAGCTTATTAGGTACACGAACAAGTTATCTAACCTATTTGCATATCAGTCCACTCATCTTCAAAACAGAGATGACAGCAAAAGCTTCTCCGTATGATTTATGTGAAGATAAATGAAATGAATTTAGTAAAGTGTTGGGACCCATATCTGGCACAGAATAAGCACAGAATAACATTAGCTATTGCCTTTATCCTTATTCCTCAAGACCAGACTGCAGATAACTTTTATTACAATAACTATTGTAATATAGTTAAACAATAGGGTTAAACAATAACTATTGGTTGAGAGTACAGTTATGACTGCCAAACACCAGTAATTTCACATACTACACTATATATATTAAGGACATTATATTGTATATGTATTTATGACATATTTGTGTCTCTACTAGAATGTTCTTGAATATAAAAATGTAAATTTATACTACCATTTACCATTATGAAAACTGTTTATCACTTTGCATGAAGGATATTGTATAGTCAGTATTTGTTAATTTCAATAGAAATTATTTCAACTGAATTGGTTCTAAATTAAAATCTTGAAATTTGGAGAGAAAATTTAATTTTATATTTTTCAGCTACATTTCAGAGGTAATAGGAGAATTACATAAAAAGAGAATTTGATGAAACAACAAATAAAAAAAGTCCAAAAAAAGTTAACATTCTTTACTTGCCTGAAGTATGAAATGTATTTTTTTTAAAGATTTTTATTTATTTATTTTTAGACAGAAGGGAAGGGAGGGAAAAAAGGGGAGAGAAACATCAATGTATGGTTGCCTCTCACGTGGCCCCCACTGGGGACCTGGCCTACAACTTAGGCATGTTCCTTGACTGGGAATTGAACCAGCTACCATTTGGTTCGCAGCCTGCGCTCAATCCACTGAGCTACACCAGCCAGGTGAAATGTATTTTTCACCTAGGATTTTTGTCTCTCTCTTTTTAAAAAATGGTTGGACAGTGTTACTGAAACAAAACTGTTGACCACATAAGGTATTTGTTGTATTGGGCAAAGCACACAGTGACAAACAAAACAAATAATCTAATGTGTATTGGTAAGTGCAAGTGAAGAAAAATAAATCATGTTAAGATTGATGAAAAGTGGAAATTGTGCTAGTTAAGATAACGTGGTGAGGACAGCCTTATCTGAGGAGCTAACTTTTCACTAGAGATTCAAATGAAATCAGAAGGCAAGCCAGGAGAATGCCAGGGGTTAGGAGGAGCCACTCTAGATAGAGTTAATAGTGATTTTAAACGTCTTGAGATAAGTATTTAAGGAACAACAACTGTGTGTCTACAGTACATTGAACAGAGGAAAAGATAGGAAGGGTGTAAAGATAGCCAGGTACCACGGATGATGAGGGACATGTGGGCCATGATAAGGATGCTTTATGTTATTTTTTGTTATTTACAACCATGGCAAGGTTTTGAGCAGACAGATGTTATACTCAGGTTTATATTTTAAGAATCACTTTTGTTGCTTGGAGTTAAACTAAGGAAGTGGAAGCAGAGAGAGCAGTTTGGAGATGATTGCCATAGTTCAGGAGAGAGATGGTTTTGTCTGGACCACAGTAAAGGATGTAAAAGGACACCCTATTGTGGAATATGTTAAAGGTATTTCTGTAAACATTTTCTTATGCTTCGATTACAGGATGTGAGAAAAAGAGGAATCACTGATGTCCTCCCCTCTTTTTTACTCTTCTCAGTCAGAGGGTCATGGTAAAGTTTGTCTGCATTTAAGCAGTTCCAAGTTGCCTTTCAAAAATCCTTAAAATGTACTAAAATTCTTACAGCAATTGTCACTTTCATCTGATCTTTAAGAATTTCTTCAAAACCTTTGTGCTTGTCTAAATCTAAACCAGAATACCTAGAACTTTAACTGATGATCAATTACATTGAAAAACATTTCAAAGTCTATAACAAAGTAGATTGCTAAGTGAGTTTATCATATATCAGAGCTTCGCTAATGTATTTTAAATAGTATTTTAATTAACTACTCATGCTTTTGTGTATTTATGTACCTGTAAAGCTATAGTAATTGGGCATTTATTCTGCTGAAGAGACATAATAGTGGACTCAGGAAAAGTCTAATTAATTAATTGTCCTTAAGAAACGAAGCTAAGGGAGGTAATATAATACCGATCTCATTTTGATTGACAACTTAGAATGTGCTATTATTGCTAAATATAGTATCAATGTATAATACATATAAGCTTGAATGATTTTCTGGATGGATAAAGTGTTATAATAGGGCAAAATACACATATCCATCAAGCAACCAAACTGAGAAACAACCTGCATATGCATAAGCATTTATCTTTAAAGAAGTTACTTACAAACAAGAACACCTCAACCACTGTATTGACAGATGTCAATAACAGACTCAGACTGATGGTGTGTTTGATGATTCAAACACAGATATGATGTAATTAGCAAGATTAGCAACACGGCAGACAGATCAATTGCGTTCTCCAGTTGCAAATGTCCTGGTATAATTCCCAATTACACTCGCTACTAGAACAGAATTGTGCATGATAAGACTGAGTGAATAAGGAGCCCCTTTTTTGATTTAGTCTTAGGCTCACAAGGCTAAATCTGACCATGATTCAATGTTTTCAGTATATGGTAGTCCCTCCCCACCATCTGCAGGTGATATATTTTAAGATCCCCAGTGGATGTCTGAAACTTCAGCTAATACCAAACCCATGTATATAATCTATATGTGTGTATATCTATATCTATATATCTCTCTATATATCTGCCTATGATAAAATTCAATTTCTAAATAGACACAGTAAGTAATTAACAACAATAATAAAATAGAACAATTATAATAATAAGCTATAATAAAACTATGTGAATGTGTTCTCTCCCTTTCAAAATACCTTATGGCAGTGTATTCACCCTTCTCATTTTGATAATAATTAGATGACACAATGCCTATGTCATGATGAGAGAAAGTGAGGTAAATGACTGAAGCATTGTGACATAGCACGAGGCTCCATTTGACCTTTTGTTCAGACTCATAGAGAACAGACTGACAGCTATCAGAGGGGAAAGGGGTTGGGAGGCTGGGCAAAAAAGATGAAGCAAAAAAACCCAAAAACACAAACTCATAGACACAGACAACGGTATGATTACCAGAGGGAACAGGGATGGAGGAGATAGAAGAGGGTAAAGGGGGAATAAGTGGTGATGGAAGGAGACTTGACTTGGGGTAGCGAACACACAATACAAGATACAGATGATGTATTATAGAAATGTACACCTGAAACCTACATAATTCAATAAAAATTAAGTTAAATTAAAAAAAAGAAGAAGAACAAAGGGTCATCTGCTTTGGGTGATCCTAGATCATCAAGCCATGGTGATGTTGATGGCTGGGGTGTCAGGAGCCAATAATGTCAGTGGTTGGGTATCCTTGATAGCTGAAGGTTTTTGTTTTGTTTGTTTGTTTTTGTTTTTAATTGCTGAAACTTTTTGGAAGAACATTGTAATTGGAAGTTGTTTTCTATTTCTTAAAGGAAATATTTTATGGTTTCTCTTTGTCATATAAGAATTGCCATTATTACTACCCTTTTGGGGCCATATAAGGATTAGTTGAACTCCAGCACTCAGAATAGCATGATGGTTAATCTGAAAACGTAGGTGGCTCCTGAGTGACTAAGGGCTGGGTAGCATATACACCGTGGACATACTGCACAAAGGTAAGACCGCATCCTGGGTGGAATGGATTGGCATGGTGTGAAATTTCATCATGCTACTCAGAATGGTGCACAATATAAGATGAATGGTGTGTAGTTTAAGGCTTACAAATGTTTTATTTCTGGGATTTTCCTTTTAATAGTTTCAGACCACCGTTGACCATGGGTCAACTGCAGAAAGTGAAACTGCAGATAACAGGAGACTACTGTATATGTTGGTCACCATAATAGTCAAATTATTACCTCAACAGTCTCAGAGTTATAAAATCTAATATGAGTGCTACTTACTGCAAAGGTGGAACACATGCATAGACCTGAACAGAATCACCACTCACCACTCATCCTTTGAGATAAGCACATTCCTAAATTGCATTTCGTAGAACTAAAACAAGAGTCGGGCACCCAAAATTCCCCGAGTCACTCTATTTTACAAGGATTACATAGTCTACTAATAATTTGCAGAACATAAATGCAAATGAACTCACTTCTCATCAGTTTGAATGAGAAACCAAGTATTTATAAAATGAGAGCAATTCCTATGGGGTTAAAGCAGGAATTAACAAGTTGGAAAGGGGCAAAATTAGTAGTTGAGATAAATATCTACAATGGACCTTAGATACTGCGTCCTCCTGGCCATGGTCTGAGGGATTTATAGGAAAACATCACGATTTCTGAAGGCATGGTGGTAGGTGGAGCGTTGCTGGATGGCACAGAAGGAAGAATTTACAGGAGATTCACAACCCAGGTCTCAAGGGATCTGTGGCGTAAAAGAAGGGTTGAAGTGGCTCTTCCAGTCAGGGAGGGAAGACCATCATCTTTAGGCATTGACAGAGTCACAAAACACGGGCAACCAAGAACAGGGACGATGCTGACAGGTGGGACAAGGCACCTCAACCACAAGGGCAGCACAAAGACCAGAGCCGTCCTCTCCCCTCCTCACCACCATAAAAATATTTAGCTCTTATCTGCTCCTAGAAACTTCTTGGAAGAGTGCTGAAAAATTGCGTCCCCTTCCTGGGAGAGTCAGGGAGTTCTGTGAACCAGCTGAATAGTTACTCACACAGAAATTGTGGCAAGTAGAGAAGACAGTTTTATTTAGTGAGTTTAATTTTTGTTTTCTTTGTTCTGACTTTAGGGACAGGGTCTCCAAAGCAGCGTAAGATCTATTTTAGAAATCAAACTAGAATTTTGCTATATCTGGCTTGTCATAATTCAATTTGTAGTTTTATATATAAGTTATTATTGCTTTTATATAATTATGAGAACTCAGTCAGAAAAATAAATACATTATGCAAAAGAAGCAGTACAAGTAATTTCAAATGCATTAATGTTCTCAAAATACTTGTCCATGCACAAGATAGTCAATTTAAAGAATGAAATACTTCAGCTATAATGTGCATTATAAATATATACTATTTCTTCCCAGATTGTGTTTTCAATACTCCAAGGTCACTGCACAGCTTTTCAGACAGGCAGGTTCTGTGGAGACAAAACAGACTCTTCCAAGATGACTCGAGTCCATTCCTATTTTTGAATATTCACACAGCTCTCATGTACACATCTGAAACACCGAATAATTCTGAAATTTCCAGTTTCATTTATGCTGGGCGTTAAATGTCTCAATCTGTGCTGTACATGGCATACATCTCTCTCTATTAATGGCATTTGTCCTGTCAATGTCATCTGCTTTAGATTTCAATTTCCTAGACAGGAGCAAGTCTATTTGGCAGGGGAGTAAAAGGAAATGTTATAACCCGTCAATATGTTCTAATCAGGTTGTAGCTACAGTGGGTATTTAACTCTGTATTTTCAAACTCAATTTATGCTCCACTGGAGAGCCGAGCTTCCTTGGCAGATGTCTAGTCTATTTGGCAGGAGAACAAAATAGATGGTTGTAATCTTTTGGCATTTTTACTCAGATGATAGTTTCAGTAACATTGAGCTCCATATTTTCAAACTTGATTTATATAGTGCTTCATTGGAGAACTTGGAATATTGCCTTCAATTTGGAGAGTTAGACATGGAGAGAAATGTAGGTAAATTGGGGTCAAATTAAAAATGATTATGTTTGTATGTTTCCTTCTTTATACCATGTTTTATTTCAGAAAATACTGGTATTTAGATATTTTATATATGTTAAAATAAAATACAATAGGTTCAGTGCAGGAATAAGCATTTTAAAATGAAAGAAAAATAAGATATAAGCATAGCAGGAATTGTGTACCACAAAGACTATATTGCTTTTAAGTTAGACGAGTCTGAATGTTAATATCCAATCCATCCTTCAGAGACTGTACAAACTTGGAAGGAAAAATTGTCCCTACTCTCTAAGCATTAGTGTCTATATGTACAAAATGGAACCAATAATTATTTCCTTACTTTTGTGACTAGTAAGTGAGGTGATATATGCAAAACACTGGGGATAGTAATTGATTTAGTCAAGTGTTAGTGCAAAATAAAGTTCAATAATTACTATTGTAATAGGGCATTAAAATGGGACTCTATCTCTTTGTTTCAGAAGAAAACCCAATACAATAAATATATTGCAGACAGTGCACATTCTAAAGTGAAGTGCTAGTTCACCCGGCTGGATGTTCAAAGCACTTCAGTTTCCATGAGCTGAGTACATACAAGCAGTCTTCACACGTGTTGGTGAGGCCAAGAAAAATGTTTGAGGTCAGAAAGAGGATTTCAACAGAAAGAGATACAAAGGTGCTTTGAGTACCTTCCATCTGGTCTTCAAAGAATGCAACTGTAGTTTACTCTTCACATGAAGACCTTCAAGGGAGGCTTTAAAAAAACCTCTAGGAGAGTTTAATATGAGGCCATAGGAATCTATATTTCAGAATGAATTGTTTCTGACTCACATCTGAAGAAAATGAAGCTGTGGGTGGCTAGATGAAGGAGTCTGTGACAGAAGAATAGAGTGCTAAGAGTGAGAAATAATTTCATTCTCACTAAATGGACCTCAGCACATATTTTCCACAGGTCACATCAACTGTTTTCATAGACTATTTATAAAAGCAATGGTATCTGTGGTTTCTTTCTTTTTTTTTTAAGATTTTATTTTATTTATTTTCAGAGAGAGGAGAAGGGAGGGAGAAAGAGCAATGTATGGTTGCCTCTCACATGGCTCTCATTGGGGACCTGGCCCGCAACCCAGGCATGTGCCCCAACTGGGAATCGAACCAGAATCCTCCGGTTCCCAGCCCGCGCTCAGTCCACTGAGCTACACCAGCCGGGAATCCTGTGGTTTCTTATAACCCTCTAAACAGATTTTTTTCAGTAGACCTCAGCTGATAGAGACTGGCAGTATGATGGTACAAATTTAGGAGCTGGAGAATTATAATTGATCACCCTTTATATTAAGAGAACTGTAGGTGAGAGATCTCAGGAAATTTGGAATTTGGGGCTTGTGTCTGAAGAACACTCAAAATTTCTATAGATAAAGATTTAGCGTCAAATATATGTCAGGCACTGGAATCAGTACCAGCTTACATTGCCAGTCAAATAATACCTTCTCTAGACTTTACCTTTCTACCCCTTTCCTACTTCGAACCTGGAGGAGAATGAACCTGCTTGATGGGTGGAGGAGGTAAATGCACAAATTGGAGAATTAGAGAAAGCATGTAAAATCATCTCTTTTCTCTTTTTATTGGAATAGACTTTTCCTGGAGAAGAAAAGAATTTTAGCTCTTACACAATACTAAGTATTTAGTGACTTAAAGAAGATTGTCTTTGGATTCTTTGACCCTTTAAAAAGTGTTTGGGACATCATCCACGGAGTTCTCAAAAATACCTTTTCAGTCATTCCCTGCCGTAATCCTCAGAGATAGTTACTATTCTGATTTCTCCTACTGTAAATGATATTTGCCTGTTTGAGAACTTAATAAACACAGAATCATACACCACTTACTCCTTTGAGTAAGTTTGGTTTCACACAGCATAATGATTTTGAGATTTATCCATGCTATTGCATGATCAGTAATTTATTCCTTTGTATACATATATCTCAATGTGTGTCCACTCACCTATGATGGACACCGGGACTCTTTCAAGTTTTAGGTTACTGTGAATAAACTTGCTATGGTTTTTGTTGTACCTCAGAGATATTGTGAATTTGATTCCAAACCACTGAAATGAAGCAAATCACAAGTTTCTGGTTTCCTAGTGCGTATAAATCATGTTTACACCATTCTGTACTCTATTAAGTGTGCACTAATATTATACCTAAAAATCCCAATGTACATACCATAATTAAAAATACTTTATTACTAAAATATTTGAACCATCATCTGAGGCTTCAGCGAGTCACAATCTTATTGTTGGAGGAAAGTCACAATTTCATTTGTGAAAAACACAGGATCTGAGAAGCACAATAAGGTAAAGCACAACAAAATGAGATATGTCTGCATTTTATGAATATATGCTTCAATCATCTTGTGTAAATATCTAGGAGTTGAATTGATGGGTCATAGGGTAGGTCTATATTTATTTTTATAAGAAATTTCAGGAACATTTTCAAAGTGGTTGGACCATTTTACAATCCCACCAAGACTGACAGCTCTGGCATCTCAAAATCTTTGCCAACCTTTGATATCGTCAGATGAGTGTGTGTTTTAATTTTAGACATTCAGGTGGGAGATTATATATATATATTTCTACATAGTAATTTTTGAAACCTGAAAAGCAGATGCTACAAAAATGAGGTCACACAGGCTAAATCACACAGGCACAATGGCCTCTTCCAACACTCTATCTGGGAGATAGTTGCCCCACCAGCCCTTGTCCTGAAGCCAGACAAATCAGTTCCTCCCCATACAATGCAGTTCTTTCTCTTGGTGCCTTTCCAGTTGCGGCCCCAGTACTGGAGCTCAGAGTGAGTGTATCTGAGTAAGTCCATGCATTGGCCCTTTAAGAGGAACACCTGGGATTCCAGAAGCCCTCCGTCTCACTCAGCCACAATCTCCGCTGGGTTTTACAGCATGTTATGGGGACTTATCATTCTGGCACTGGAACTCTGGGCTGGGGGGTCTGGTATTAGGCTGGGGCCTTTTCCTCCTCAGGGGCCACCTCCAGGGCCAAGAGATCCCTCCCGATTTTTGACCACCACACATGGGTGTAGGACCAGACTGTTCCACATCTCTACCCCTCCTATTAGTCTTGATATGGCTCCTTCTTTATATCCATAGTTGTAGGAGTTCTGTTCAGTTAGATTTCAGGCAGTTCTGAATGATGGTTGTTCTGTAGTTTAGTAGTAATTCTGATGTGGTTGTGGGAGGTTCTGAGTACCTCATTTACCTAAGCTGCCATCTTGATGGGAATTCCTACCTAATTAATTCCCTTTTTAAGTTCATCCACAGGAAGCAAAATCCCCCTTCCTCAGCATTTCCAGATGGCCTTAAGCAGAACTGCTACCATCCAACTGTTTAAAACACCCAAGTGATCCATTACACCATGGTATATCAATAATAAATAAAGATTAAAAGATCATTAAAAACAAGAACATATGCCCAAGTATGGTCTGTGCACCTTGGCAGTAGAAATGTAAGGACTGAGTCAGATTATATCCATCTCACCAAGAAACTGAATCAAAACTACAAAAAAAAGTTGTCACTATGTGCTAGGGAGCCAAATAGCACTTCCCTTAAGGGTTGTTGGGAGAAGAGTAGCAAATCTACCAACACGTTTGCCAGATATTTTCCCTGTCTGCCAGAAAAATAAGACCGCTATAGTTGGACTATAGTATTGAAAGATTTGGGGTTCTCGTGGGCATATATGTTAAATTCCATCAGGTTGGAGCCTCCCTTTTTTCAAGTCTTGGCTTTAAAGCTGTCTTCTCATCTGTGAACAATGACAATTTTACTTCCTCCTTTACAGTTTGGATGCCTTTTATCTCTTCTTCTTGTCTGATTTCTGTGGCTAGGACTTCCAGTACTATGTTGAGTAAGAGTGGTGAAAGTGGACACTCCGTCCTGTTCCTGGTCTTGCCCAGAATATGATGTTGGCAGTATGTTTCTCATATACGGCCTTTATTATTTTGAGGTATGCTCCCTCTACTCCCACTTTGCTGAGTGTTTGTACCACAAATGGAAATACTACCCAGCCGAAAGAAAGAAGGAATTCCTACCTTTATTGACAGCACAGATGGAACTGGAAATATTATACTAAGTGAAATAAGCCAGCCAGTGAAAGACAAATACCATATGATCTCACTTATAAGAAAAAGCTAATGAACAAATAAACTAATGAGCACAATAGAACTGGAGGCATAGATTCATGGAACAGACTAACAGCTGTAAGAGGGGTAGGGGGAGGTGGAACTGATTGAAAGCAGATGAAGGGATTAGTTAAAGAACACATGTGAAGGACCCATGGACATGGACAATGGTGTGGGATTGACTGTGGAAGCGAGGTGAGGGCTGGGTGGAGGGCGACAAGGAGGAAAAAAGTGACACAACTGTAACAGCATGACAATAATACATTGTTTTAAAAAGCTGTCTTCTCAGGAGGTCTTTATTATCATTACCCAAATTTAGGCTTCTTTATCCCCAAAGTTCAGTTTTTTCTATAACACTTAATACCTTTAAATACTTGCTTAATTTATTTATTCATTTCTTTGTTTACTGAACTCATCCATTAGAGTATAAAGTTTATAATGGCAGGAAGTTTTGTTGCTTGTTTTGTTATTTGTTTTGCTGATCTATGGCTTATAGAGCTTGGTATATACCTGATGGTAAGTATAAAACCATTTACCCAAAATGAATGATAATTGTAGTGTCATTAACAATATACTAATTTCATCACTGTCTTCATTAAAATCAAAGGAAAACATTTCCTTTACAAAAATTTGTCTTCTGAACCATGATGACCCCTTAGATAAGAGTCATACAACTACTGAATACTCTTGTTCCCTAAATATCTGGATGCAGTGAAAGCAATGAAACTTTTAGAAACAATATTTAGTCTTTTAAAGTTCACCTACACTTTCAGAGCTTTAATGACTAGAAAAAGCATATATTATTCAAACTAAAAGTTTGAAGGAGAAGACAGATCAAAAAAGTTGTGTGGTTTCAAGCCAAAAAAGAAGGTAGGACTTAAGACCCAAACATAACTCCTGGTAAATTTATTTAGCAATGTTTTGAATGTTTTGAATCTGTTTTCAGTTATTTCCACAGTTACTTTAATATTTATTTAAAGTACAGATGATTTGCCTAGAATATCTTCTGATGTGGAAGCATAGTCCAAAATTTTTTCTATTTTGTAGTGAAACTGGTTAATAAAAATAGCTCTGGGTATGATATTAATATGTGCCCATAAAATGTGTATTTCTGGATTCTAAAAAAATAACTGTACAATGTTAAATATTCTCTGGACAGCTTCCATTTTGAGGTAATTGTAAAATAGAACACAATTTTCGTGATGATTGAAACAAAATCAATTCATGTTGAGATTGTTTTCCTATAAATACAAAGAGTACCAACAGACTCAAGTAGGTCAGTCTGCTTTAAATTTGTATTATTTAGGGTTATTACAGCTTCAGAGCTTTTCTTAATTTCTCCAAGACATATTACATTAGCATGCTTCAGTTTGTACAATAAACTTATTCCTGGAGAGATTTCTTATTGCTGCATCCAGTCAAGGGATCAAAGATAAATAAGATATGGTCTTTTCATGTATAAATATAAAATCTAGAAAAAAATCACAGACAGTCAAACAAATGACTAAAATGCAAAACAGGAGGTATGTAATAATAGCAGCAGAACAAGGAAACCAAAAAAATGCTATGTAATTTAAAAAGTGGGAAGAATTTTACCTTTAAAGTATCAAGAAAAATGCCATTTGAATTGATATTTAAAGGATGCCAATATCTCAACTGATCCATAAAGACTACCTTTGCCAATTTAAAAAATATTTTGTGATCCTTCACAGTTAAGACATGTCTGCCAAAGATTTGCTCAGGCTTTCTGATAAGGTTCTATAAAGAAGGACTGAGCAATAATGATTGCACAATACCTGGCTGTATTAACGTTGTGGGTTCACTGGCCCATGAGAGGCAGCTGCCTGACCTCTAATAGCCCTGATCTGAACATCCCTACAGCAGGAAGAGAGAGGGCAGGGTTGCCACCAGCCAAGTAAGCTTTCCTGAGAACTAGAAAAAGAAAACCATGTGGGAAGATATAGCCCTAATTTATTTAGCAAGTGGAGTATAAACAGTATTTCAGGCTTGAATTTCCTCCTTGGCCATGAACCCTGTGCAGTGACTGAACTGATCAATTGTGAACCATGACTTTGGAAGGTGCAATTATTCATCAATTAGAACAAGAAGAAAAAAGAATAGGAAAATGAAGCAAAGAAGAGGAGGGGGGAGGGAAGGAAAAAGGGAAGGAAGGAAAAAAGAAAGAAATTTATAATAAAATTAGTACCAAATCTGTTTCCTCTCATCAACCTAACGTAAAAGATCTGAAACTATGAGTACCCTCATTTAGGGATTCTACTGAGATATACTTTACATCTTTCTTAAAAATAAGTAAATAAATACTTCTCTATATGGTAGGAATGTGGTTGTTGTAAAGCTCTGTAAATTGTCTAAAAAATAGTATACAGTCAGGGGCCACAGCAAAAAAGCTAGGTCAGCAGACTCACTCCAGAGCTTCACTATTTTTTCAGAAAAGCTTGTTTCTGCTAGAAAATGACAGTGACAGCAACGGCTGTTTTTTTCTTTCTTGTTGCAGTTCTCTATCTCCATCTAATTCCTCAGTCACAAATGTGCTTTGTCCGGATGGGGTTCACCTCCTTAATAGAGTTTTGACTACTGGTAGCAGGAAAAACTGTGAGACAGCTCACATATCCTTGACCATCTCAGCGGGGAGCTCTGGGCCTTCCTCTCAGTCTGTACAGTAGTCAAAACCCATGTGAGTGTAAGGAACTCCCAAGGAGCTCGAGGCCTTCTTGGTACAGCGCAGCCTGAGCATTTGCAAAAAAGAGAAAAGGGAAGCAGGTGCTTTCAGTGTCACACAGACATTTTTAAAGATAAATTAGCTCAGAATACTTGTATTACATCTTCAAAATTAATTCAATTTCCTTTTTGTTTGATCAATTAAGCAGAATTATTGCCCTGCTTCTCAGTACCTCTGTGACAAGCTAATAAGCTATATTTAATATAGAAAGTCAATATTTAAAGGCAATCTTACATGAGTAAGACATAATATAAAGGAAAAAGTCAAATATAGAACTATTTCTATGCTACCATTATAGCTCTGTGAAATTATTTCTGCTTATGGGCAAGAATCAAAAGAAAACACAACTTAAAACATATTATGTTATTATGGTGTGGATGTGTATAAACAGTTTTTCATCTTTATTTTGTTCCTTCAATAGTATGTTATATGCATTAATATATGTAATCACTTTAATGTATCTTTTATTTTGAATGTTTTGTTCAAATACTTGAGATTTTATGTCTTTGAGAACAATACAATGAAATTTTAATAATTTTATTTTTAAAGGACTAGGAAAAGTGCATAAAATAAAAATATACTTTATAGTTACTCTGTGGAAAATTAAATAATAATTTTCATATTCATAGCAGCAAATGTATACACTTAACATTTGAATAGAACTAAGCTTTGGAAGTCTTCTCCGAGTGTATTGTTCTTACTATGTATAGTTTATGTGATAGAAAGTCACAGGCTTCCCCACCCTGTAGACACAAGGTCAACATCGGCTGTGTAACTTTGTATACATTCTTCTCTTAGCCTCAAATTCTTTATTTGTATTGAATTGGCTAAACACTGTGTTTATTTTTTCCATTAAATAAAAGACATATTTTTTATTTTCACCAACAACTTCATTGATTTGGATATTTTCAGTATGTTGGCTATCTCCCATGTGGTATAACATTGATTGTTCACAGTTAATGTCTGGATTTGGTTGCTATCAACTTCAACTGGTCTACCCGAATGTGGAGCATCGTCCTGGGAGAAATCTCCAGCACAAAACTTCTCAAACCACTTTTGACGTGTTCAGTCACAGCACCTTCTCCATACACTGTACAAATTTTTTTTTCTGTATTTCAGTTGTATTTTTACCTTTTTTGAAATAATAAAGCATAATATGCCAAAAACGTGGTGTATTTTCTACCATCTTCAATATTAAAATGGCTGCACAAACATTGACCAATTTTGATGTTTTTTAAATGCATGCTGATATGACAGCTGTCACAATTCAATCTAACAAAATAGTTTAAAATGACATTAAAGACAACTAAGCACTACTAGAGTCAGCTGATGGAAAAAGATGAATGAACTTTTTGGCCAACCCAATAAATGGGAGTAATTACACCTTCGTCACTCTGTTGCTTCAAGTTTTAAGAATTAGGAATGGTTGTTTAATCTACCACAACAATAAGAGTGTATGTAATCATGAATTTTGGTTAGGACATATTTAAGTTGTCTTTGAGATACTCATGTAGAGAGGCAAAGTTAGCAATGGGGTAGTGCAGAGGAAGAGACTAAAGAAAAGATATCATACTAAGGAGTATTTAGATTCAGTTTATACCACTAAAAAGTAATCTACCTTTCAGAGCAATACATAATTAATTAGTAAGAAAATATCAGGTGCTTACATATGAACAATAATGTCCTACATTTTCTGACTTGCTACATGATTTCTGGCTAATGCTTTATTTAAAATATCAAATAAATATAAATGTATGTATGTATGCAAGTGATTTTTCCCCTGCTTGCATGAATCCTAAATTTTCTTACCGAGAAAGCCAATACTTGAAATCAATACATACAGTAGATGTTAGTTTAACTACGGGTCTGAGAGAAAGAATCCACATCTGGAGGTCCTGAGTATATCTATCCACTGCTACTTTCTGCTGCATCATAGGTCCTTAGGTAAGGAGAACACTGCATTTTTAACTTCTCTTTTGTCTATCCAATAAGAGGTCTAGAAGTCCAAAAATGTCTTATCTTGTAAGGGCAGTGACTTAAATTATACTATGATCTTAAGGAATAAGCAATTAGTAAGATTTAAAAGAAACGTTGAGCCAATTTATGATTTCTCCTTTAAACATGCTTTATAAAATTTTTTTGAATGCCCCAATAACTAGGTGTTCATTTGCTACATTAGAGAATGATTACATATATTAAGGCATACAACCTACTATTGAAGGAACAAAATAAAGATGAAAAAAATGTATACACAGTCTCACTGCAGTAACATAATACATTTTAAGTTGTGTTGGGCCACTTGTCCAAGCAGCAGATTTCTCATGTCAGTGTTTTCCACAGCCCAGATTACAAGCTCTATTACTGGTGTTTTTTTAAATTTTTCTTATTACTCTATAATGGTTTTATACTTTATACTTTTTGCTCTTATCATTTGCATCTTTCCACTACATATTATTTATCTTCACTTTTATTTTTAAGAATGGAAAATGAGCTGAAAAACTTCACATTTATTTTTCAAAACACTTATTTTTTAACGTAATGGAGATAAACATTAATTTGAAGACTCTCTCTGGCTTGAGGTTTTTTAAAAATTTAAACAACATGAAACATAATTTTATTAAGGAGTGTTTTCTGTGTGAATCACTTTTGACATCTATAATCAAGACCTGAAATAACTTGGGGACTTAAATATTTTTTTCTGTTTTTAGTTAACTAAGGATAGAAATGTGCAAAGTGAAAGAAATTTTTACCAAAGTATAATTTTAAAAGGTTTTTACACATTTTCCTTACACTATTTCACAGAAAGGCATAGAATTGTTATTGGACAAAGTTCAAGCTTAAAATTCTCTCAGAAAGCAAGAGATAGGAAGCGTCTCCATGCCAGTCAGGCTCCATCCATTGGAGTCTTACTTTGGCACTTTGAGGCGAGAAGGTGAGTATCCTGAGTACGCTAAGTCACAAAAGGATTATCTTTGAGAAGTTTGCCAGATAAATTTTCTGGGATTACTTCTAAATGAGAAAGTTGTTATGTTTAGTTTTTGTATGTTTGATTTTCTTGAAGCAATGCTTTTATAAACATAAATGTGGCTTAACCTAGTATCTGTAAATATTTCTCTCATAATACTCAGCACACTCAACTATAATTGCACATTTACATGATCTGTTCCACTGCCATCTCCAATACATTATGTGCCTTACAATGTTTGATTTAGCTCTAAATGCAACCATATCTTTCAATGAATGACCATCATTTTTTTTCCATTTTAAGAATGTAAGATTATTAGAACATGCTATGTGGAAGTATTTTTGTCTTTATATAGCTTAAATTACGCAGAATGTGAAATCATGAGATAAATATATAGATAGTATTGATATAGACATAAAATAGGTCATAATATAATCTTCTCAGATTACCATAAAACCAGGGTCAAGGCTTCTTATAAATTTTAGAATAGGTATTTCAAGTTAGTCTACTTTAAACCTCAAAATCAAAGATTCTTAGTGTTAGAAGTAATCTTAGATATTATAACATTTTCCAAGGGCAAGATATTTCTTATAATAAAGCATTCACTGGCATCACATAATTAAAAATGTCAGAATCTTTTTTATCATACTCATCTCAAATTCCTTCCTTTCTGATTGCTAGCCATGGTTCAAAGTCTTACTCTTTGGAGCAAGACGTATCTGTTCTAATCCCTTTTCCCCATGACAGTCCTTTTAACAACTGGGAATGTACATATTGTCTCTGTCTGTCTCCTTTTCTCCAGACTACACATCACCAATTTCTTTCTTCATTTTCCAGATGATAAAAAAAATTCATCCTCCTCTCCTTGCAGGACATCTGGCCCATGCCAAATGTCCATGCCTCAAAAATGTCCCTGGGTTCAGATAGCCCATAGTGTTTACTTACATTTTTGATTTTTAGTATAAATACATAAAAGTACTATCATGTTTTATTGGTCCAATAAATTTGTGTGGCTGCATTGTCAATAATAACCATCTTTGCCTTAGCAGCCAACCTGGTAAATAACACATGGGGTTAGGTAGATGGGCCAGCATGGACCACATATCTCTGTGGATGTACTAAATATCTGCTAATCATCATCAACTGCTCGCTTTCTTTCCAGCCACCTCTAGGTTACTAACACCTCTCTTCCAGATAAGGTCCTACTAGAACAGAGCAGAGTGACACCAAAGAAACATTCATTCTGAATAGGCTTCCTAGTAACATTTAAAAAAATATTTTAATAGTTTATTTTTTTGTATGTTTTCCATTACCATTAATCCCTTTTATATACTGTCTTTCACTCCCACCCTTCTTCCCCTTCCCTGTAATCACCACACTGTTGTCTGTGTCCATGAGATTTTTTTTCTTTTTTGCTCCATCCCTCCACTCCCCACCACCCAGAGCTGTCAACCTGCTCTCTATTCATGTGTCTGTCTCTATTTTGCTTGTTAATTGACAGAGTGACATAAAAGAGTCTTTATTGTGGATATTATTTCCTACTAACATTTTTAATAACCATGTTTCACTATTACTGAACTAATATAATCGAATATTCACTTTTCAATTTATTTTCTATTTTGTCATTTCTTGTTTTTTTTACATATCTTTTAAGTTTTTCTCTCTGCTAACAAATGGCCCTCATCGGAGTCATTTTCTATGTAATCTTTGTAAAATTATTGACCACAGGTGGAACAATAGTTTATGTTTATTTAGTTCTAATTTATTTTAGCAAAATATTTTATGTCCTTAAAAGTAAAAATAAGTACCATAATAATTAATCAAATCTGGATGCTAAAATCTACCTACTTCTTAAGTGACGTGAAAAGGACAGTATTTAAACTTTAATAAAAATAATGTTTTCTAAAAATCATCACCTTAACTTATTTTAGATTGCAGGTAAAAAACTCAGTGTTTAACTATTTATTATTAGAGCCTTATTCAACACTACTATCCCCTGCAACTTCTGCTACACAGGAGTTTCTAAACAGAGTTATAAGAAATAGTTTGTGGAGACCTGCAAATCAAATTATATTCACTGGGCAGTACTTTAAAAATATTTTAAAATTCTGTAAAATTTAATATGTAGAAAATCCTCTTCTGATATATAACATTATTTTACAATGCTGCTCTTAATACTAATAAACACTTTAAAATATGAAATAGATCAGCATAATGAATAATTATCATCACTTGTTTATTTCAATATGTTAGCCTACTTGTTAAATCTGGACAAGGTGTGATTGCATCTAATTTAATTGATCATTTTTATTATTTTTATAATATACAATTGCAATCAGCATAATTGCCATAATTACTATTTGAATACTAACTATACCAAAAACTGCTTTATTCCTTTATTTATTTATTTAATTTTATTTATTTATTTTTATTTTTAAATTTTTTTATTGTTCAAGTACAGTTGTTCCCATTTTTGCCCCACCTCAACCCCCCGCCTCACCTATTCCCACCTACTGCCCTCAAACCTACCCCTTTTGGCTTTGTGCATGTGTCCTTTATACATGTTCCTTGATGGGCCTTCTCCTATTTTCCCCTTTTATCCCTCTCCCCTCTCCCCTCTAGTTACTGTCAGTTTGTTCTTTATTTCAATGTGTCTAGTTATATTTTGCTTGCTTGATTGTTTTGTTGATTAGGTTCCACTTATAGGTGAGATCATATGGTATTCGTCTTTCACTGTCTGGCTTATTTCACTTAGCATAATGCCCTCCAGTTCCATCCATGCTGTCACAAATGGTAGGAGCTCCTTCTTTCTTTCTGCTGCTTAGTATTCCAACATGTAAATATACCATATATTTTTTTATCCACTCATTTACTGATGGGCACTTAGGTTGCTTCCAGCACTTGCCTATTGTAAATTACACTGCTATGAAC
This sequence comes from Micronycteris hirsuta, assembly GCA_004026765.1. Classification (NCBI taxonomy): domain Eukaryota; kingdom Metazoa; phylum Chordata; class Mammalia; order Chiroptera; family Phyllostomidae; genus Micronycteris; species Micronycteris hirsuta. The sequence continues at coordinate 22,053 of PVJI01009235.1, forward strand.
ATTGGAGTGCATAGGTTCTTTTGGACTGGTGTTTCAGGGCTCTTAGGGTATAATCCCAGTAGTGAAATTGCTGGGTCAAAAGGAAGTTCCATTTTTAGTTTTCTGAGGAAATTCCATACTGTTTTCCACAGTGGTTGTACCAGTCTGCAATCCCACCAACAGTGCACTAGGGTTCCCTTTTCTCTACAACCTTTCCAGCACTTGTTGTTTGTTAATTTGTTGATGATGGCCATTCTGACTGGTGTGAGGTGGTATCTCATTGTAGTTTTAATTTGCAGCCTTCTGATGGTTAGTGATGCTGAGCATCCTCTCATATGTCTCTGGGCCCTCTGTATGTCCTCTCTGGAGAAGTGTCTGTTCCAGTCCTTCACCCATTTTTTAATTGGGTTGTGTGTCTTCCTGGAGTGAAGTTGTATGAGTTCTTTATATATTTTGGAGATCAAACCCTTGTCCAAGGTATCAGTGGCAAATATATTCTCCCATACGGTTGGTTCCCTTTTCATTTTACTGCTGTTTTCTTTAGCCAAGCAGAAGCTTTTTATTTTGATGAAGTCCCATTTGTTTATTCTTTCCTTTATGTCCCTTCCTCTAGGGGACATATTAGTGAAACCACTGCTGTGTGAAATATCTGAGTAATTTTATTTTTTATAAATAATTATTTTTATTGTATTTTTTCCTGGTGTTTTATTTAACTGAACTTCAATTTTAGGAGACTGGACTCAAGATGTAGTTTATAAAGTTCTCTATTTCTGGAATCTTGTCTCCTCAATAATTCAACAGAGATTGATTAATGGACAAAGATGTTCTTGTGAAGCTAAATCTAACTAAGCTCTTAGTCTTTCCTTCTCCTCTCATTTTTCACTGTAGATAAATTACTTCTACTTTCACAAAGAATACAAAGTATGTGCATCACACTAAGTCTTACAGTGAATCAGTATGGTAAATATTCTAGTTATTATAATTTTACAAGTGAGGAAAGTGAGACTACAGGGTTGCTTCACATTACACTGTTTTGAAGTAGCAGAGTTTGGACTCACATTTGTGCTTTTGAATGACAAACGTCATATCATTTGTCACTTCTAAGTTTTAATGGATTAAAAATTGAAGCTATAAAACTATAGTATATAAACTATTAAAAGAGATTATACATTCAAATTATTAGAAATGCATGTATTTGCATGAAATTAAATTCAGCTGTTTTATTTTGAGACAATTGTATTGTATTTTGTTTTTAATACATATTTTATATATTATAAATCAATATTCAATGTTTTATTTATTATCAGTGTATTTAAATTAAAAAATCTCAGAATTAAATTATTTCAGTTAGCTACGTGTATTCATTACTGTAAAAACTCTTTTACAGAGAGGTCTCTCTTCCAGGCACATGACATTGAATTCTGACTTCACCTATTGTTAGATTTTTATTAATTTACAAAAGGTGTAACATGTAAATAGAATAACAAAAGCTCTTTTTAAATGCTTTATAAGATATCAAGTATTTCAATCACACAAACAGACATCTTTAATAAATTATTGTCTAATCAGGCAGATCAAGAAGAAGCGGAAGTAAACAAAGAAAGTTTACTCAAAATACAGAAAATTTAGAGCCTGAAAATAACATTTTTAAAGAAAAAAATGGAATTTTATGTTTTAGTTGTATATGTGTTCAATGTAGATTTGTGCAATCATTGTACCCGAGCTTTAACAATTATTTATTTTCATTTATTTATTTTTATATAATTATTACTAGGTTTGTTAGTATTAATTATCATTGCTTTAGAGAAATATCTTCTGTACTTGCCTTATTTTTTTTCTTTTTCCATTTCCACTCAAATGCACTCAAACCACTTGTTTCTTCCCACCATAACTACCACTCCACTGCAAAAGCTTTTGACAAAGAAAGAATGAAATCAAAATAAGTAGCAAATCAGTACTAAGTCCTCATCTTAGTAGCTATTGTCATGTATCTTTATAAGAGCAATGTATGGTTGCCTCTCACATGGCCCTCATGGGGACCTGGCCCGCAACCTAGGCATATGCCCTGACTGGGAATCGAACCAGGACCCTTCTGTTCCCAGCTCGCGCTCAATCCACTGAGCTACACCAGCCAGGGCGAAATTTAACTTTTCTAATTGCCACAGCAACTCCCACCTTCCAGTTACTCAAGAACAAAACACCTGTAACATCCTTTATACTTTTATTTTCATCCCTGGCAAATGTAATCCATTAACACATGCTTAAAATGAAAATTACATTATGACATTCTTCAGATCAAAACCCTCCAACAGCTTCCCATCTCATAGAGAGTGAAAGGTAAATCTCTCACAATACCTACATTGACTTACTTGCCTTTGTTGTCCCACCAACTCTCTGATTTCGTATTTTCTACTCTCTCCCTCATTCTCCAGCATACTAACCTCCCAGACATATCAAACACACTCAAGCATTTATATCTGCTGTTCCTTCTATCACCTGAAAAGCCATGTGGCTAGCTATAGTACTTCTTCCACTTCAGAGCAGATGGCTCCTGAACAGAATATCCTCACGAGATCTCCCAGCAAACAAAACAAAACAAATAAAACAAAATAAAAAAAACAATAACAACAAAATGCCTAACCCTCAAATTTTCTATTTCTTTAACTGACTTATGTGGCAGTGATTTCCACATGTGTGTTAACATACATGTTCTAGTATTTACACGTTTTGAGCACAGCTCCATGTGATTCCCATGTGAGCAAGTGTGGATCATGTCTTTGGAACGGGAATTCTCTAATAGGAATTTGGCAAAGATGTATCTTAAAAAGTTCTGTCTTGCTGACTCCTGCATTTTACTTTAACCTGGTCCTGCCTGCCACTGGACCTGAATTTACATCCTGATGCCCTGCTGTGAGTAATCTTACCCCTGTTCTGCTTAATTCCATGAATAATCAATCCAATGTAAATGTGTGCTAATGCTCCTGATAAAAACTCCGGCTGGGCAATCCGCGGGGCTTTTTCCTGAGATGGGAGGAATCAGCCACATGGCCCCGGTCTCTCTTTCCCCGCGTGTCTCGGTATGAGATTCATACACGCATCGGGTCATGGTCACCCACGGGTATCGGCAGGTACAATTTACCCCCACGACAGACTTATTTCTTCCAAAATACTAATCACTTCAAAATATTGTACATTTTGCCCGGCTGGTGTAGCTCAGTGGATTGAGCACGGGCTGGGAACCAGAGGGTCCCGGTTCGATTCCTAGTCAGGGCACATGCCTGGGTTGCAGGCCAGGTCCCCAGTGAGGGCCATGTGAGAGGCAACCATACATTGCTCTTTCTCCCTCCCTTCTCCTCTCTCTGAAAATAAATAAATAAAATCTTAAAAAAGTATTGTATATTTTTATTTGTCTCTTTATTCAATGCCTTTCCATACAAGAAAGTCAATTTCAAAAGAGCAGGAATTATTTTTTTGTTAAATTTTATTCATTACTATATTCCTAGATCATTCAAACAGACAAATATATATATAAATAAAAAATATTAAAATGGATAAAAATAAATATTTTAGAAAATTGGGAAGTATAGGATATTATAATGCTTTTAATATATTATTTGTATAAAACATTTCATAACAAAAGTGAATGCAACTTATGACAATTTAAGCAAATAGTAGGCAAATAAAATAATAAATATATATATAAATGAAGATAAAATGATAGGAAAGCAAAATAAAGAATATCATTCTCACCTAGTACAATAGAACAATAACAATAGCAACAAAATACAACCGAGAAAAATTACATTATTCAGGAGGTTAATAGTGTTTCTTAGTAATAAGAAGAGACATTTGCCACCCTCCACTCCAGCCCAACCCCTTCACAGAATACTACAAATGTGGTTGATGATATGCCCAGCTCATTCCTGTAACTTGAATATAACTGATTCTTACTATGTCTCTCAATACAAATGAATAGGAAACACCAAAAGGCAATTCAGTAGAAGCAATTTTATAACAGAAAAAATAATCACATTAAGTATGCAGATGAGTGGTCAGGCTCAATGCAAAAGTAAAGTTTAGAATACTTGGGTCTAACACTTTCAAATGACTAAAGATATCTTATATGTTATATAAGAGATATTTTGTTGTATATCTTCAAAGTTGTTTTTTTAAAATAGTACATATATGTTGTATATTTTTGAAGATTTTTTAATAACTAAAATTAATACCTATATTAATGCAAGTTGAAGATGCTACATCTGAAAAAAGATAGAACAAACAATTTCTTACAGTACATCAATCTAATTTTTACAGACAAATAAGTTCATGGACTTAATTTAAATAAAAGCATATAACACAGCATATAAAACTCTGAAATGTGAATACTATGCTTAAATAATTATGATAATTTTTATGATAGTGAGCATTTAAATAGTAAGGAAAACTAATTTAATGTAGTTTTATTCTTTTATTTGTTAACATTTCATAGAACACAGAAATAATTCTTTACATTACACATTAGCTATTCTTAGAAATATTTCTCAAACATCATCATCTTTATTCTTTGAAAAGCCTCAAGCAGAAGAAAATAGATATTTCTGAAAAAAGTGTGACATTATTTTTACTGTAATATTTATACACTAATTTAAATTGTGTATAAAATGCATTTCAAAAGTCTTTTCAAAGAGTATGCTTATCCTAATTTCTCATACAGTTAAATATTGGGAAAGGCTGAATGCACTGCCCCTACTCAAAACAAATTACAGAGAAAAATTATCAACAACTTACATTATGGTTTTCCTTCTAACTCCAAAATGTATGAACAAATGCTCTGTAAGTATCCCCATAAGACTTTAAATTGATTCTTCTTAAGGACTAAGTTAAAGTAACTTTCTAAGTCCACTTAAATTTTAAAGTATAAAGATAAAACATACAAAACATAGTGATTTGAATATTTAGATATAATTTAAAACTTTGCAATTCTTATAGAAATTGTATCCCTAGGATAGTCTCCTTCTTACCACATCATTGTCATATTGTTCCTTTTTTTCCATACCTATTATTTATCTGAATAGTTTAGATTTATTCTTAATTTTCTGGTTCATAGACACAAATAAAATAGTAAAGTAATAAGGGAAAGTATTATTTCTTTCACAATCTAAGCAACTGCAATGGGGATATAAGACAAATGATGAAAAAAGTATTAGGTAAGGAATCACTGTAGTTTTTACCCTGCCTGGCTCACCTGTATGAGGCCATGTCACTCAAGCAACCCCGAGTGCTCTAACTATACTCACGTGCCCCATTTAAAATATGAGGTAAGATGTCAACATAGAAGATTACAAAAAGGCTGACAATTCTATTAAACAATTTATTTTGACTTTTTTATTTATAATAGCTAATTTGATTGGTGTTTTTGACTGAACTTAGTGTTCTGTGTAGTAGATCTAACAAGTTACTTCATATTTGTTGACTTTATTAGTGTGAGCAGACATAGCTCTCCAATTAATTGCATGGTAGAATCATATTAAAAGCAAATGCCCAAAAAACCCCAACACTAAGATTAAGATGAAGAAGACTCCTACCTTCACTGAAGAAGTTTGTTATAAGATTCAGTGTGTTTTCAGAGAATCTGACCGCTTTGTAGTTACGCCTCAATAGGCCACGTGGTTAATGTTTCCATCCCGAATCCCTCAGTCCAACTACAGGCAGAGGGGCAGTTCCTGTATTCTTTGACATTTTCTCCCGTTCAGGGTCTACGCTGCATCTATCCTTCTCTGTCTCCATGTTTTCTCAAGCACCATGGAAGCATTATCAGCCAACACAGGGTAGTCCAAAATGGCTGCAGGATTTAATTCTCCAAAAGTTAACCCACAACCGATGAGACCAATGAGGGACATATTTAACCTAGTTTCCTATCTTTTTGGTGCAAGAATCCTGACACGTGTTATGTAAAGCCCCAGAGGGAAGTTGATGTAAGATAGGGCTCTCTTCCAACGTTCTATTTTTAATCTATCATGAATTATGAAGCCAGAGTACCATGTCTGTGTGGATTGCTTACGTGGTTGTGACTAAAAGTCTGAAAAGTTCTAAGGGCACAGAACATGACTTTTATCACTCAAGCCTCACACATATTGGCCTTTTTGTTGTCGTTTATTTCCCAGTTCTTGATTCTCTTGATTTTATTCTCAGTAGTTTATACTTTCTAATAAAATGAGCCAATACAACAATTCACATGACTGCATGTATGTGTGAGGGAGGGAAGGAGAGAGAGAGAGAGAAAGTTGATGAGTTGATGATCACTATATTTTTACCCATAGCTTTAGGAGTATAACGTTTTTTATCTTCAACCCAAACAGGTCATCATGAGGACAATGGTATGACAATCTGTTATCATTAACTCTGTTGGAGTGTTCTGAAGACACTAGAGAGGATTAAATGACCTGGAAAACTCAGTCTATGGAAAACCCTGTTGTATTCATCTCTGGTATTTCCACTGCTATGCATCACTGAAATCTTAAAGCAATATGACTTGCTATAGTGACACATAATCACAAACATTTTTCACCTTCTTTAGCCCAAATAAACCTCAGAAATTCTTTAATACTTTCCATTCCACACGCTAGCTTAATATATAATATTTTTAATGCTAAAAGTTATATTCAGGATACACTGATGAAATGTTCAATTATTTTAAGAATTTATCTATTTGAGAAACAACACATAGGTAATGTGAAGTATTTATCACGATACAGATATTGTCTATAGGTTAAATCTATGAGATGGTGGTCAAGCTGATTTATATAAAGCAGGAAAAGAGAATGAATATTTATAAGTACCATAAGCAACAGCAGATCTTAGATTTCTTTATCTTCTGGAAATCAATCTATTCCCTCATATATGCAAGCATAGCACCACCCCCCCCAACTCACCTAAGTCACGTGTGAGCAAAATCTTTTTACTAAAAGTACTTTTTCTCCCTGTCTTCAACATGTCAGAAGCAAATTAGGTAAGAAAACGGTTTGAAAAGTAAATATATTAACTTGCTTAATGTAGTGTTAAACTAAAAGCATAATTTAAAAAAAATAAAGTTCGCAACCATGGTAATAGAATAAAACTGACTAAGCATGTACAAGATCTGGTGCCACTGTGTGCAATTTAAATGCTTCCAGAGAAATTGGAGGACAATTTATCATGCCCTCCATATATGAACTAATTACTAAAAAGCATATAGGAATACTGATTTCAAAGTTAAAATCCAATAAAATATAAATATTTTAAAAGGAAAAAAGAAAATAAATGTGGTTAAGTATATCATTTATGAAATAACATTATTTTTTGAAAGTTTACTAAGGCATGATAGTGTCACTAGCAAACTATTTACAGTGTAATCTTTACTGCAGTAGTGTAGTTTGCTAATTTACCATATATTAGCCATAAGGATTTTCTACTTTCCGATTTTGACATATTAGCCCTGAAGATGGTAGATCATCATTTAAAGATTACTTCCATCTCAGAAGAATGATGTTCAACTCTACTATCATCATAGTCCCCATAGGAAAGTAAGAGAAAATTTAAATCTGGAGGACTAATTTGTGAAAAACTAATTTCTTTATGTAATATCAAATCTGCCTTTATAACAATGAATATCATCTATGTAAATTGTTATTTACACTTTTTGATTCAAATATTAAAAATATACTATGAGGAAAGTTGTATGGAGTGAACAGATTAGTATAAAATTAAAGTGCCTGACTTTAAAAAGTATTGTATAGGAAATAAAAGATTAACACATATTGATGAAATCAGTCAGTATGTAGCATATTTCTTTAATGTCATACAAAAAGACTCTGAGATTTATTGTATAAAGAGTATTTTGCCTTGATCTTGAACACAGAGAAGGAGAAAACTGGAGGAGTAACACATGCCAAATAGGGTTAACACTAACAGAGGAGTTTGAGAAGTTACATGAAATGCATATTTAGGGATAATGACTATCAAGAATAAGTAGAACATACATTTCTTTCTGGACTAGCCAAAAAAATATATATGCTAAACCCATAGACCCAAACAACAGTGTGGTGGTGGTCAGAGGGAAGGGCAGGCTGCGGCTCGGTGGAGGTGGGCAAAGGAGGGAAATACGGACACCTGTAACAGTGTCAACAATAAACATAAGTAAAAAAAAAGTAAGCAAACATAAATTTCTTTGTGGAATATATGATATCAGTTAGCCATTGCTTCATAACAAACCATCCCAAATCTCAATGTTTTAAAATAGCGACCATTTATTATCACAGATTGGGTGGCTGAAAGTCAGCTGGTTAAGACTAGGCTTAGCTGGAATGGTTCACCCTGGGGTAGACCAACTCCACATAATTTCTTTTCCTTCTTATTTTCTTGGTGAATGTGAAAATAGCCTCAGGGTTTCAGGAAATAACAAATGTACCCTAAGGCCTAGTCACAGGGCTGATGTATCATATTTGCCTCATTCTATTGAGAAAAGCAAGTCATGTGGCTAAGCCCAAAGTCAAAGGGCAAATAATATTATATTTTATTCATTATTTAGAAGAACTGGGAAGTCACATGGAAAATAACACAGACACAGAGAGGGCAGAAGAATTAAAGACAATTCTGCAATCTACCACACTGGTAAAATGCAAACTTAGAAAGTAATTCTATAGCACATCTGTAAAAGTATCGATTGCTAACTGATCAGAGTCTGTTATTTTTTTTTTTTATTTTACAAGCAAAAGAGAGCAATTAAAAGTTTGTGTACCAAGATGTATTACCACAATCTTATTTTTTAAATAGTATTTACATCTGTTGTTTTGTTCTTTGACAGACTTTTCGTATTTAAAAATATTTTTCTTTTTGTTAAGGTAATACAATTATTACGAATATTTTCTTTCTAATTTTTAAAATTCTGCCTTTTAAATTTAGGTTTTAAATCTAACTAGAGTTTGCTTGTTTGTTAAGCTTGGCGTGTTAAGAGATCTGATTTTATTTAAATAATTTTCTTCTGGATATAGTATTTTATTAGAATTATGTAGGGAATAGTGCATCCTTTCTCCACTGATCTTCATTCTCATCTCACTTGTTTACCAAACTTTTATAGAGATACAGAACATTTTCTGCACTATTTTATTCCACAGGTCTACTGCAGTAGTCCACTCTGTCCAGTTAACATACTATCTTAATTATTTATGAAATTACACAAAATAAAACTGATTTGGAGTGGTTTGAACCTTTTTTGCAGCTGAGTTTACTCATCAATGAACATAATATATCTCTAGGATGTTTTTAGGGTTTTGTATGTATTTGGACTGTGTGAGTGTGATATTGTTGGGTTGTTTCTTTAGACCTATTTTTCACCTGTCAAAGTTAGGTCAAGAAAATAAAAATACTCATGGGTATTGCAAGCAGGAATTAATTCATATGTTAGGTGCTTATAAACTGTTAGACGTCTCATTGGAATAAATATTAGGAAAGACCACTGCTAAATTTTTAATTAACTGCTACCTATCAAAGAGTTGGAAACTTCAAAAACTATAAATAGCTGCCAGAAATGATGGCCACTTCCAGCACTAAGACAGATCATTCTAAGAAAACCATCTGGGGCTACTGTAGCTGGAAGGACGATAAGACTTCTGTGTCTTTACCATCAATATCCCATGATACCTTTTTTCACATTTATTGTTCTTTTTTCCCCCAAAATATTTATTGATCAACACCTAACCCTAAATCTTAGGGACAGGTCTTCTGAGAATTGTAGTTAATAGGCCCCCAGGCTCTCAAGTACACCAGAGAGTACAAGATGGGGAAATAGTACTATGTGCTAACACAAAATCCATCAGAATGTTATATAATCAATATTGTAGATTATGATTGGGAGGATTTTTTGTATTCCATTTTCTAATATTTTATGATATGATTGGGAGTTTTTTTCATATTCTATTTTCTAATATTTTATGACGGATGGATCAATTTTCTGTGTTAATCTTAGATCCCATAGCAGCCTTAGAATGCAAGCAAACACTATGTGATACTAAAAAGCGCCATTTCTATTTTTCCCTTTCTGCCCCTCCTCTTCCTTCTTCCTTCCCTCCATCTCTCTTTATTTCTTTAGTTTCTTTTTTCTCTTCCTTCTTTATTCCTCCCTTCCTTCCTTCACTCATTTCCTCTTTCTTCCTTTTTTTCCTTTCTTTCCCATGTCCTTTGTCTCCCTATCTCTCTCCTTCCTCCTCTTTTTCCTTCTCCCTTTTAAAAATTTTATCAGACACTCAATAAACTTTGTTCTACTCAGTAGCAAAATATATGACATTCATTCTATCACAATAACAATCATGTTAAGCATCTTCCAGAAACCAAACTCCCAAACTCCAAATATGTGTGTGTGTGTGTGTGTGTAGATTCATAGATAGGCAGACATGATTAATTTTAACTTCTCCTACCCTTGAAAAATGAAACATTATTCACTTTTTAAAGCTTAATAAAACTTGAGGTTCATTACAATTAAGCCCATGTTTCTAATTTTATGCTATCAAATTTATAGCAGAGATTCAATCCTGGATCTGCCTTATTCCAAAGCTTGCAATTTTTTTTTTCCATCTGTCAAAATCACCTCAGTTCTCTCAGCAAATATGAAAGTGTTTAGGGGAATGTCTGTATATTAATCATTTGTCTTAGTACAGGGATACTAATGAATTTCAAACATCTACTGGTAAAGTAGAGCCCCTCAAACACTTTGTTAGGATAGCTTTGAGGCATGCAGGGAGCTGACCATTCTTCTTTGGCATTTAAAGATGTAGGTAAAAATGACACAGCTTAAATGTCAATATTTTCTCTGTTTCCATATATTCTTTCCACAATAGAAATCTGCAATAAGAGTTGTTTATTAGGCTTATATATGAGGTATTCTGCATACATTCAAATTACTTGAATTGTTTGAATGTTTACAATCTGTGAATGGTAAATGTCTTACATTATTCTACTAACGGTCTATGCACTCTAATATATAAGCACTCTGTCATGTCCCACTGAAATTGGTTACTTTTCCCTCTGCTTGCTTTGGGCAAACCTAGTTTCCTCAAACATCCTTAGCGACAAACTTGAGAATTACAAATTCACCAACATATCTTTTATAAATAAGCTTATATTAAAGATATCCCTTGTTAACCACCACAATCAACCCCCCCTTACCTCAATAATTGGAAGATAGAGATAAATGTTAACTAAGAAATTCATACAACTTCTAATTATGCATTATTTTATACCAACTGGTAAATTACTTAAGGCATTTTATTTTGATTAACATACTTAGGTATTTTGGTACACTTTATATAACAAATTTTCATATAAAATATTTTAAAACATTATCTTCCAAAAACCTACAAATATATTTAAAGTTAAATAATTAATTTTACAAATGGCAAAATACAGATGTTTGTAACAGACATCTTATAATGAATTAAGTATTTATTATTGAATAATAATTTTGGAAGTAGCTGTTCCATTTCCCTTCCTAACAATTAGAAGTTGTACATTCCTGCTTATTTGGACATACTATCCCTGAAGGACTATTGCAAACACTATAATTGTTACAAAATTCTTTCTGATATTCAGCCAAAACTATCTCCATGGAATCTCCCCATTATTTTGTCAATTCGGGATACCATTATATATGTAATCTGCCAAATAGAAGTGCCGTTAACTCACATGATGTAACAACCTACATATGTGAAAAAGATTATTTTCTTTCTTTCCAATATTTATGCAATTTTCAGACCATTAAGGATCAAAATTAAATTTTCCATTGTTGAAATTGAGAGAACACCCCAATCTACATTTTCAGCTGTAGTACTTGCAGTTGCATACACTGATACTGAGAACTAGAATGTGCGAGTTTTTGTTTGGTTGTTTTCATGAATGATGAAAATGTTCCAATTCTGAGCATCTGTAAACCTAGAGCCACTTAGGTAGGCTCTTCTCTAATGGAACAAAATTTTTTCTCTTGGAACTAAGCCAACACCTACTGGATAGAGTCGTGTAAGTCATTGAGTGAACCTTTCAGTCTCAGAGGCTTAACTAAGAACCCATTTTAATACATGTTGCCTTTTATTATAGCATGGATTTAGTTGATTGTGTCAAGATGAAACTGTCAGTGTCTCCCCTGAATGTTTTTATTAGTTGTGTAACAGATTAGGTGCAAGTACATGAATGAAACGGGGTTTCATTTAATGTGACACTGTGAATCGACTCTAATCAGATTCATCAATTCTAATTCACTTATGTCTTTTTTGGAGTGCTCAGTCTGTCTCCCTTGTTTCAGCTGCTTCCTATTTTACCAATATGCTCTTCAATTAGTTGGGCAGAGAAATAACAAGAGTGACATGACAGGACTGAACGATGCTCTGCCAGAACTGCTTCCATAGGTTCCCTGTCCTGTTAAATAAGCTCTACAGCCTCAACTTGAAGCCTAGATTTATTAATAGGTTGAAAAAAGTCTCTTCTAAAAAATTAATTAGAGTCCTGTTGAACTACTTGAATTTAATGTAATTCAGCTGGTAATTGATAGAATGCACCAGTTCACAGGTGGCAAAGACATTCACTCCATTCTATTTCCATCTGTTGATACATCTAACCATAAATTTAAAATGCATATCCATCATCCATCTGGAAGTAAGCATTAGATCCAAAATTCTCTTACATACAGCTGGTATGCTATGTTCAGTTGTCTTTCTTTGAAAATGTCACAAGAACCATAGATAAATGTTTTCTACATTACAAAATTCAATTAAAGTGTCTCCATATAATTTACCTTTGGTATTCACAGATATTGAAGAAGTAGCATGTTAATATAGAGTCTGATTTGTTTGAGATGCTCCACTGATTAAAAGTTATGAATAAAATGTTTAGAGAGATAAATAAAATATATGTAGAGATAAATATCTTCCTAGATGTACATATGTAATTTTTAGACAGAACATAATTCTAATTTAATTTTATTTTGTATATATAACCTATTCTGAGATCATTCTTGTAACAAACATAACTATGCTCATAAAATTTGGGTAAAGATCTGTGTAACACTAGAATATAACTAAGGACTAATTTATGGGGAACTGACTCTTTTCCATGGTTTGAGGATTCAGGATCAGAGACTTTCTATCCACTTCCTTATCTTTCCTCTCCACTTGTTTTCTAGTCTTTGGGAAAATGTAAAATTTATGGTTGTTTTTCTGTACAAAATTAATTTTAAACACCTGGTGCAGTTAGGGCTTTCAATAAAAATGACAAACTGGTATGATTTAATGTAATGAATGAAAGATACTTAAAATGTAAATTTCCTGCAGTGGCCTCCCAGGATCTGGGCATGAGTAATACAAAGGAAAATCACACTGGTCAAACTCTAGACTCTTACATTCTCCTACAAAAACTGCTATCAAATTCAGATTTAGTCACATTCATTTTTTAGCTCTAATTTTGGAGACACATAAAACTGAAAGCATAGAACAGGCTGAGGAAAATAATTCCCAATATTTTGAATCAATTAACTTGAATTAACCTGAAAAATTAAAGGTCAGACCTGTGGCACCTTTGGATTTGGGTGTGGCATTGTCAGTATTTTACAAATAACAGAAAAAATACAATTATACATCCAAAGTTAATTGACATCCTTGGTCAATTATTTAAAACACAACATAAATATTATGTAAGTACACACCATGGAATTAAGATAATCTGTTAATGCCCACTTAGTCATGAATATTAAATATGTCTAACAATGTATTCTAAAATATGTTAATGGATTCATTCTAAAGGACTATTTTTATGCAATGGTCACTTTTACTCAATATAGATACAATTACTATTTAATGATTTTGATTATTGTATAAGTATTTAAGAATGTAAAGCTGCTGAGCAAAGAGCATCAAAGTCACTTTCATTTGGGAGATTCCCTAATAAGGTGGGTATAACTCAACTTTTCATTGACCATGACTTCCTGCTTGTATAACGTAAGAATTGTCTTGGATCTCATGCTGTCAAAAATCATAAAATACATTCACTGGCACATTATATATTGGTTGAGGAAAATAGTATGAAATAAGAGACTACAACAGAGTGTTGTGTACTATTCCCCTTATTGTTTTCAGCAAATTAACACATCTCTACATACTTTCCATTCTCATAACAAACTAAAACTTTAATCAAGACAAAATATTTTACTATTTTCACATTAATATTATTTCCAGAACATTTCTAGTCTTTGTGCTTAGTGACGCAATCAAGGTTTTTTTCAATTTAAAGGTAAAACACTCACTTATTTTGAGTATATAAAATTTAAACTTTAATATATTGAGGTTTTGTTAAGGATTTCCATAAAAGATACACATAGCATTATGGTGCCTTTTTTCCTTCAACATTCTTTTCAATTTTAAAGGCAGATTAATAAAAGTGAACTGTACCTGCTTTCTGAAAAAGGATCCAAATTATGAACTTCAAAGAGGAACTGGTTTCTGTAAAGATATCCTTTGATGGTAGCAATGCAAAAATGTTGCTTAGTAGATTCTGAAGGACAATAAATAGCAATCCTTTCAGGTCATCTGTTAAGAAAAAAATGTATATATATATATATATTATTGTGATTACAAATGATCTTTCTTTTTAACTTTCCATTACTTAAACATAACCTACTTTTCTTCTTACTTTATATTAAGTCTTTATTTAAACAGAAATTACTATGCTATTTACCCATATCAGCAGACACAATGATTCTAATTAAATATTTTTATTTAGTTGTGGTTTTCAGATTAAATTTTTCTGTTGTAATTTATATTTAATGATAAACACAGAAAAATATTACCCTAACCAAATTTTCATGAATTACATAAAACATTTAACACATCATCCAAACAGAAACTCAAGCTACATTAGGACATTAACTACACATTAGATCAAACAGACTTAGTAGATATTTATAGGACATTCCATCCAACAGCAGCAGAATACACATTCTTTTCATGGATATATGGAACATATATCAGGATATAAATATCTTAAGCAAAAATAATTAATTTTTAAAAAGTTGAAGTCATATCAACTATATTTTTTGACCACAGTAGTATAAAACTAGAAATCAATTACAAGAAGAAAAATGGAAAATTTACAAATAGGTGAAGATTAAACGCCACGTTACTGAATAACCAAGGGACAAAACAGCAATCAAAAAAGAAATCAAGGAAAGTGTCTTAGACAAATTAAAATAGAAAGGTAGCATACCAAATTGTGTGGGAAGCAGCAAAAATAGTTCTTAGGAGAAAGAGCATGGGGGAAAATATGTCTGCATTCAGAGAAAAGAAAGATTCCAAATAAATAACCTCACTTTATATCTTAAAGAACTAGAAAAACAAACAAACAAACAAACAAACAAAAAAACAAACTGAGCATCACAATTAATAGCAAAAAAAAAAAGGAAACAAAATAAAGATGAGAATGGAAATAAATACAGACTAAAGAGCAAATAGAATGATGAAACTAGAGCTGGTTGTGTGAAAAGATAAACAAAAATTACAAATCTTTACTGAGACTTACCAAGCGAAAATGAGACAGGACTCAAATAATTAAAATTAGAAGTGAAAGATGAGATATAACAACTGATATCACACAAAAACTAAGGTTCATGAGTGATTACTATTAATGATTATGTAAAAAAAAAATTGAAAACCTAAAAGAAATAGATACATTCCTAGAAACATTTAAACTTCCAAGACTGAATCATGAATAAAAATATAAACAAGCAGCATTGTTCCCTCTGACCACTACCCCTATATACAGTGCCACAACACAACAAAGTGGGTTGTCCCACCTTGAGGAATACCTAAGGCTCTCCCCTTACAATGTAACAGGTATGCTGAGACAAAGAAATTTGGCCCAAATGAAAGAACAGATCAAACTCCAGAAAAGGAACTATGGGATGAAGAGATAGACAACGCGTCAGATGCACATTTCAAAATGCTGGTAATCGGGATGCTCACACAAGCGGTTGAATATGATTGCAAAATAAAAGAAGAAATGGAGCTTATACAAAGTGAAAAAAAGGAAAATATACAAGGAACCAACAGTGAAGGGAAGGAAACTGAGACTCAAATCAACTATTTGGAACAAAATAAAGAAATAAACATTCTATCAGAACAGAATGAAGAAACAAGAATTCAAAAAAATGAAGAGAAGCTGAGGAACCTCTGGAACAGCTTTAAACAGTCCAACATCCAAATCATAGGGGTACCAGAAGGAGGAAGAGCAAGAAATTGAAAATTTATTTGAAAAAATAATGAAGGAAAACTTCACCAATCTGGCAAAGGAAATAAACATGCAAGTCCAGGAAGCTCAGAGAATCCCAAAAAAGTTGGACCCAAGGAGAAACACACCAAGACACATCATAGTTAAGCTATCCAACATTAAAAATAAGGAGAGAATCTTAAAAGCAGTGAAAGAAAAGCAGAGAGTTACCTACAAAGGAGTTCCCATAAGACTATCAGCTGATTTCTCAAAAGAAACATTACAGGCAAGAAGGAGCTGGAAGGAAGTATTCAAAGTCATGAAAAGCAAGGAGCTACATCCAATATTATGCTATTCAGCAAAGCTATCATTTAGAATGGAAGGGTAGATATACTGCTTCCCAGATGAGGTCAAGTTAAAGCCCTTATTATATGAAATGTTAGATGGATTTATCTAAGAAAAAGAAGGTCAAAACTATGAACACTAAAATGACAACAGACTCACAATTATTAACAACCATATCTAAAAAAAAAAGAAACAAACTAAGCAAACAACTAGAACAGATACAGAATCACAGAAATGAAGATCACATGGAGGGTTATCAGCAGGGAGGGGGAGAGGAAAGAACAGGGGGGCGGAAGGTATAAGGAATAAGAAGCATAATTGGTAGGCACAAAATAGACAAGAGGAGGTTAAGAATAGTATAAAAAATGGAAAAGCAAAAGAACTTATATGTACAACCCATAGACATGAGCTAAGGTGGGGATCCTGGAGTGCGGAGGAATGCAGAGCAGAGGGGGATAAAAGGGAGAAAAAGAATGGGACAACTGTAATACCATAATCAATAAAATATATTTGAAAAAATAAACGTAGGAATAGATAAAAATTTTTATAAATAAATTCTGGGGTTTTTTGGATCTCCCCTTGTATTCTCAACATAAGGGGAATAGAGAGAATGAACCTCAAAATAATGAAGACTATATATGACAGAACTACAGCTGACATCATACGCAACAATAAAAAGCCAAGAGCTCTTACTCAAGAATAAGGAATAACACAATGATGCCTTTTATTGTCGAGTGTATTCAGCATAGTACAGAAGTCTTATCCAGAAGAATTAAGCAATTTTAAATCAAGGCACACAAATTGGCAAGAAAGAAACTACTTTTAAAAAATTTTCGGATAACATGATTTTATATGTAAAAAAACCCAAAGATTCCACTCAAAAAACTGTTAGAACTAATAAAAATTTCAGTAAGGTTGTAGGATACAAAATCAATAAGCAAAAATCAGTTGTATTTCTATACACTAGTAATAAATTATTGGAAAGAGAACTAAAGAAAACAATCTCATTTATAATTGGATTAAAGAAATAAAGTACCTAAGTATGAATTTAACTAAGGAGGCAAATAATCTGTACACTGGAAATTATAATATAGTGATGAATAAAATTTGAAAAGACACAAATAAATGAAAAGATATTTTGTATTCATGAATTGGAAGAATTAATATTTTTAAAATGTCAATGCAATTAATATCAGCCTATACATTCAATGAAATCCCTATCAAAATTTCAATGGCATTCTTTTTATAGGAATAGAATGCATAATCCTAAAATTCATATGGAACCACAAAATCCCCGAATAGCCAAAGCAATTTTGAGAAAGAAGAATAAAAATGGAGACATCACAATACCTGATTTAAAACTATAATACAAAACTGCAGTAGTCAAAAAAGTATGTTATTACCATAAAGACAGACATACGGACACACTGAAGAAAACAGAGTACCCCAAAATAAATCTATGCAAATATGTCAAGTAATTTATGAAAAAGGAGACAAAATATATAATTGAAAAAGGAGAGTATCTTCAATAAATGGCATTGGAAGAAATGGAGAGCTACATGCAGAACAATAAAATCTGACCATTATCTAACACTATACACAAAAATAAACTAAAAATGGATTATAGACTTGAATGTATAGTATGAAATTTCAAAATACCTAGAAGAAAACATAGGTGATAAGCTCTTTAACATTGGCAATAATATTTTGAATTTGATACCAAAAGCAAAGTTAACAATAGCTGAAAAAGTGGGACTATATCAAAGTAAAAATCTGCACAGCAAGAAGCTAATCAAGAAAATAAAAAGATAACCTACCAAATGGGAAAATATTTGCAAACCATATATCTAATGAAGGGTTAATGCCCAAAATATACAAGAAACTCATTCAACTCAACAGCAAAACAACAATAAAAACATTAAGGAAATCTCCCCCAAAACCAACAAAATATTAAACAATTCAGTTAAAGATTTTCAGAGAACTGAATAGACAGTTTTCCAAAGTAGACATTCAAATACCCAACAGGTGCATGAAAATGTGCTGAACATCACTAATCATCAGGAAAATGAAAATCAATACTACAATAAAATATCACCTCACACCTGTCAGAATGGCTATCCTGAACACAAGAGATAGTGTTGGCAAGGATGTGGAGAAATGGAATCCTTGTGAATTCTTGGTGGGAAAGTAAATTGTTGCAGCCACATGGACAACAATATAGAGATTCCTCAAAATATTAAAATTAGGATAATTATATGATTGGGTATATATTTAAAGAATATATATGTACATGTGTGTATGTGTATATACATATATATACACATACACACAATGGAAATACTGTTCAACTATTAGAAAAAAGGGAACCCTGCCATTATTGACAACATAGATGGAACCTTGACAGTATTACGCTAAGTGAAATAAGCCAAAGAAAGAAAGACAAATAATACATGGCATTATTCACATCTAAAATCTAAAAAGAAGAGTCAGGCTCATAGAAAGAGTCAAAAAGTGATTGTCAGAGGCTTGGGGATGGAGAAATAGTGAGAGGTTAGTATAAGGGTAATACTTTGAGCTTATAAGGTAAAAAAAAGTACAAAATATGGTGACTATAGTTGATAAGACTGTATTGTATAATTGAAATTTCCTAAGAGCGTAGAACTTAAATATTCTCACCAAAATAAAAGAGGAAAAAACAGAAAAAGAAAAGAAAGAGAGAGAGATAAATATGTGAGTTGGTGTGTGTTAACCAACTAGATGGGGGAATCCTTTCCCAATATATATGTATATCAAATAACCATGATGCATGCTTTAAATATCTTACAATTTTATGTCAATTATATTTCAATAAACCTAAAATTAAAAAATTAACACATACATCAATATTTATATTTTAGATTTTTAAGTTTTATAATGATTCTATGCTATACCTAGCATTTACAATATTAAATTATATTTATTATTCATTTGATTTAAGTATTCACAATATTCATTTATTCTTAAAAGCTTATAAATGACTTAGATTTTTAAATATGTTTGCGAATTATGTGAGTACATCTTTCTTGGTATCCTATATCAAATTTAATGTGAGGGGCCATCTTTATTCTTTTTACTTCTATAAAGTTTACTATTCCAATGAAACCTTCCATTAAAAACAACTGTACAAGTATTTTCCAAAAATTTATTCTGGTATATTTTCCTAAAATTTATCCTGTTCTAGATTTGTGAATATACTAGCATCAAAACCAGATCATATTTACCCATATATATAACATAACTTATCTCAAATAACTAAATCAGAAAACAAATTTTGGATCATTAGATTGATGACTTCCTTCCATGTTGAGATTCTACCAATACTACCAAAGTCAAAGGAAAGCAAATGTATAGTTCATGATCAAGTTGAGAAAATGTATTCCAACTGCTTGTAGTCTTCACTACCAAAGATTATTGATCTTTATGACTTTATTTATATTAGTTAGGACCATAAGAAATTGAGCTTTTTTTGTCAGACAAAAATGGTATAATAGTAGTAATTTCATGAGTCAACCAAGTATTTTCTCTAGTTCTAGTTTGCATTTCTGGTTTTAAGTCCAAATGCTAAATATTATACAAAGCCACTGTTTTTAGTAATACAGAGAGCTAATATATTTTTTCAAGCTCACACTACAAGTACAAAACTATACAGGAAATTAGATTATGTATTTTAAGGTCACTTCAAAAAAACTTAATTATTGTGCTCCTATCAAGCCAAGCTGTTGTCTATTTTGTTGAGACAATTATGAGCAGAAGGAATTAGCCACTTCTTTTCTTTTTTTGTCCTTTATCTCTCCCTCCCTCCTTCCTTTTCTTCTTCCTTTGTTGTCTATTCCTTCCTCCTCCCTCCTTTCTCTTCTTATCATGTCACAATTATAAATTTCCAATCTATCCCTCAGAGTGTAAAATTTCAAAAGGCAGGCATGACTTTTTTTTTCCTGAGGTTTGTAAACTTTGGCAGGGAGTTAGTTACCTCAGTAAACAGCAAAAACTTATTTAAGAACTTAAAGAGTTATATTTCTTTCAGTTCAGGCCTTTATTAGGAAGCATTAATTGCAAATCAGAATTCCATGCTCCCATTATAAAAAGATCAACATTCCATGTTCCCAAGATCAAGGTCTTGGTTGGAAAGGAGTGGGATGCTGAGAAATAATAAAAACATCTTCTAAAACACTTCAAAATATTGGATTCTCTCTGAACTTTCTAACATAACCCATTCCTTCTAGGCAAAAATAGAAACAATGCATCTAAGGTCAGACGTAATGAGAACCAAAGAGTGACAGTAAGTCAGGAGTCTACGTTTGTACCACCTTTTCTATAAAGTGTGTCTGTTGATTCTATGCAATGCAATGCAAAGTGTGTGTCAGCAGACGTAGCCCTGACTTCAACATCTCCCTAACTGGATCATCCTTATGTCTTTGTAGGGGTTTCAGTGGCCAGCTGACCAAGACAGGAGAAGGCCAAGCTTGGGTGAAGGATTGGTCTCCTCCATGTGTGTGTAACCTGAAAATGAGCACTATATTACAAAGGCTGACTTTGAAGGATGTCTGCAGGGGGCAACGGGACATTTTTAAAGGAACAGTGAACTTGGTCATCCAATTTTTGTTGAAAGAGAAATAGACCAAAGTAAGAATATATAAAATAATAACAGACAGTAGCAATGGTTTGGGTCATCAGTCAAGGGCTGGAAAGAAAAAGGTTGGAAGGCTGGTGCTATGGGCTGAAT
Organism: Micronycteris hirsuta; assembly: GCA_004026765.1. Lineage (NCBI taxonomy): Eukaryota > Metazoa > Chordata > Mammalia > Chiroptera > Phyllostomidae > Micronycteris > Micronycteris hirsuta. Next base: position 43,417 of record PVJI01009235.1, read on the forward strand.
CATGTTCCTCCATAATGCACAAGTTGAAGCACTAACATCCAGTACCACAGAACGTAACAATATTTGGAGATAATGTCTTAAATAAGTAATTAAGTTAAAATGGGGTCCTTAGAGATCCTAATTCAAAATGACTAGTGTCTTTATAAGAAGTGGAAATTTAGACACACAGGGAAACACAAAAACTGCACAGACAGAGTGACAACCATGTGAAGATACAGAAAGAAGGTGGCCAAGGAGAGAGACCTCCAGGAAATCAAAGCTGACAACACCTTGATCCTCAACTTCTAGCATTCAGAATTATGAGGAAATACATTTCTATTTTATAAGCTAACTAGTCTATGGTATTTTGCTTTGTTGCTTCTGGCAAACTACTACAACTGAGAACATGTATATATGAATAGTAGACATAATGACTTCTATATGGGGATAGGCACTCTACCATCCATTAAGAAACACTAAACAAACCAATACGTAGAGTAGCTTGGCCAACTAAGTAAAACCAGTCCCTGTTACCAGGTATTCCAGTATAAGCATGTGGAATAATGAACACAGTGGCCATCTTGGCAGGGATAGTGGTTAAAGCAGAGGCCCCAAAACATGGGAGATATTCAATAAAACTGATAAAACTACTACCACTGTAGAATGTCCAATCTGCCAGCAATAGAGATCTACACTGAGCCCACCCACTACTGTCCATCAGTATGATTCTATTCCATGAGGACTTCAACCAGCCAGTTGGTGAAAAGTTAAATACTTTGGTATTCTTACAACCTGGAAAGAAAAGGGATTCCTCCTGACTAGAATCAACACATATTTTAGTTACAGATTTTATTTTCTTGCCCACTGGTCTTTAGCTGGCACCATTCTTGAGGAAGTTACCAAGTGTTTGATCCATTGTCAAGACCTTGAATATCAATTGTATAGGACCAATTGCCACTTAAAAACAACAAGTACATCAGTGGACACATATACATGGGATTTCCTGGTTTGATCACATACCTTACTACCCAAAATGTCAATGGAATTATTCTTAACAATATTTAAAAACATGTCTCTCTCTCTCTATATATATATGTATATATAAACATGTCTCTCTCTCTCCATATATATAGATATAGATATATAGATATCTTCTCTCTCTCTCTCTCTCTCTCTCTCTCTCTCTCTCTATATATATATATATATATATATATATATATATATATATACACACACACATTTCACTTTCTGTGTTAGTGTACTCAAGAGAAAGAGACCAATAGGAGATATACTATAACAAGGAATTGGGCTAAAGTACAGCGTGATTGTGGTCCCAAGATTTGGAATCAGCACAGAGGGCCAGTGGTATAGTTCCAGTCTGTTTCTGAGGACTGGGAACAAGGAGAGCCGATGATATAATTCCAGGCTGACGGCTGGCTCACTCAAGGCCCAGGGAGAGCCAATGTTTCAGCCAGGTCTGAAAGAAGTTAACATGCTGATGCCCTAACTTAAAGGCAGTTGAACAAATGAAATTTCCTCTCACTCATAGGAAAGTCAGTCTTTTTGTTCTTTTTTTCCCCTCTCTCTCTTTTTTTTTTATTGTTGTTCAAATACAGTTGTCTCCATTTCCATCTCCCCCACTCCCCCAAACCCCAGACATTTCCACCTCCCACATTCGATCCTACCCCCCTTTGGCTTTGTCCATGTGTCCTTTATACATGTTCCTTGACAGCACTTTCCCCTTTTCCCTTTGTTCTATCAAGGCCTTCAGTTGATTGAGCAGAGCCACATTAGGGAGAGCAATCTGCTTTACTCAGCCTTGGATTCAAATGTCAATCACATTTGGAAACATTCTTACACACTCACAATAAAGTTTGACCAATGTCTGTGTACCCTGTCATCCAGTCAACTATGCATCATACTTTTTTTTAAACATTTTTTAAAGATTTTACTTATTATTTATTTTTAGACAGAAGGGAATGGAGGGAGAAAGAGATGGGGAGAAACAACAATGTGTACTTGCATCTCACGTAGCCCTCCTGGGAACCTGGCCTGCAACTCAGGCATGTGCCCTAACTGGGAATCGAACCAATGACCTTTTGGTTCGCAGCCCACACTCAATCCACTGAGCTACACCAGCCAGGGCCGCATCATACTTTCTTAACGCTACATCGTCCTTTAACTTTTGTCCTGTTTCACTCTCATACAACACAACCACATTTTCTCAAAGGAGTTATCTATACTTACTGTGTTCATTTTCACATCTCACATTCTTTCCTTTTTCTCACTGATATTTACCTTAATTCTCAACATTCCTCTATCACACCTTTAAATGTGGGATTCATCAAAGTTTAGTACTGACCTTCTTAAATATCTACTTTATAATTTCTTCCTAAATAATACAAGACTTCAATATACTACCTACACATAAACCATTTCCAAATTTATAACCCTTTGATCCCTTGGGTTTCACAAAGTCCAGACAAAATTAACATGTCTAAAACTGAAATCAGGAACTCTGTCTGTTTCCCTCATCAACCCTCCCAACAACAGTAAAAATAATCATGTGATTGTTTTGTGTTTTCAGTCTCAGTGAATGACTTCACATCTTCCCAGCTACAAAAACCACAATTCTCTTATATCTCATTCTTCCTCAATCATGAGTTCAATTATTTACCAAATCATGTTTACTTGATTGCTTTATATGTTTTAGATCTTTTTTTTAAGATTTTATTTTTATTTATTTTTAGAGAGAGGGGAGGAGAGGGAGACAGAGAGGGAGAGAAACAGCAATGTATGGTTGCCTCTCACATGGCCCTCACGGGGACCTGGCCGCAACCCAGGCATGTGCCCTGACTGGGAATCGAACCGGGACCCTCTGGTTCCCAGCCTGTGATCAATCCACTGAGCTATAGCAGTGTTTTAGATCTTTATCTTCTCCATTTCCATTACCACTTTTAAATGAGAATATTTTCTGCATTTGCTATCGAATTGGTCTCACTGCATTTCACTATTAGCCCACTTTAACATGATCTTCATGTTGTAGCCAGAATGATAGCTCAAAGTGCATACCAGATAAATGGCTAGATATGAGTGTTTTTCTCTTATTTATATGTTCTTGGCCTTTATGCATATATAATCATGAAACTAATTGACCTCAATAACACACACACACATAAACTCATGTGTCATTTAACAATGGGCATAAGATCTGAGAAATGCATCATTAGATGATTTTATCATTGTTCAAAAATCATAGAGCAAGCCTTGGCTGGTATGGCTCAGTGAATTGAGGGCCAGCCTGCGAACCAAAGGGTCTCCAGTTCGATTCCCAGTCAGGTCACAGGCCTGGGTTGTGGGCAAGGTCCCCAGTTGGGGGCATGCAAGAAGCAACCACACATTGATGTTTCTCTCCTTCTCTTTCTCCCTCCCTTCTGCTCTCTCTAAAAATAAATAAATAAATATTTCAAAAAAAAAAGAATAATACCAAATAAAGAAAAAAATCATAGAGCATACTTTCATAAACCTAGATGGTCTAGCCCACTGCACACATAGGCTATATGGTTACTGCTTCTAGGCTACAAGCCTATGCAGCATGTTACTGTGCAAAGTGACACAAGATTAAGTCAAGTACAGGATAAAACGATGCAGTCAAGAGACTCAGTTAATATGAGATGTATGAATCTGCTCTAGAGTAACACAGCATATTGTTGTGCAGCAAAACTTTTTCAATAAGTAGAAAGAGTATACTCTAAAGATAAAAATTATAGGGAGACATATAAATCCATAACATTTACTATTATCGAGTATTATGTACTGTATGTAATGGTACATGTCATGCTGTTATATGAGTGCACAGTAGGTTTATTTCCATCAGCCTCATGACAAGCGTGTTGCGTTAACACTTTGCTACAATATTACAATAGGTATGATGTCACTAGGCAACAGGGATTTTTCATCTCCATTATACTCTAATGGGACCACTGTGATATATGTGGTCCATCATTGACTGAAATGGCATTATGCAGTGCATGGCTATAATTATTATTGTCTCATTATGTGCTATTCCCTGTGCTAGTTATTAAAAATTCAAATGTGAAGAGAAAGATCTGTCCTTAAGCAGATCCAATAAAGGTGCAAGACTGGTGAACAGTCAATTTCAGTGTTGTGTAATAAGTGCTATAATAGAAAGGTCATCCTGGAGTTACGGAATCACAGGGAGAGAACTCAGACCATTACTGAGGATCCCAGGAAGGCTTTCAGGTGGAGGTGACTTCCCAGTTGAAGAAAACTGAAGAACTTAATCAAGCATGAATGGCCAGTTGTGGTCAGAAAATGAATGAGTCATGTGGCTGGGATTCTTGTTTGCAGCATTAGGAACTTATACTTGTTTTCCAGGTTATGAGAATTAAAAGGAGTCCATTGAATAAATACCAATGGTAACAGTCATGTGAATTCTTATACACATATTAAGTACCACAGTTTACAGAATACTTCTAAAAATATTAGGCTATTTAAGCTTCAACCTGCTTTTACTGATGTCAGGACAGATATTTTTCAAAGAGCCTACAGCACACAGGAGGTTACAGAGTAAGTAAATCTCAGAATTTGGAATGGCACAGTCCAATCCACTTTTTCTATAAACAGAATATAATATTATATAATTTTTAAATGGGCATTACTATTGTAGATTGAATAGAAAACTGTTCAAATATCCAATTAATGCCAAATATTCTTATTTGTCTTTTCAGAAATGTTTAAGACCTTAACTTTTAATTTAAGTGTTAATTATATTGTAGTGAATCATTTATGATGTGCAGTCAATTTTTAATGATACCAGGTGGATCATCCTAATTCCATATTAACTATATCCCACTGACACGATTTCTTCCCCACCCTGCTGCCACCTGTCTGGTACCAAACCCACTCAGCTGTGGAAACTGACAGCTGGTTCTTCAGGGGGGAGTGGTGGGAGCAGAAGTCAGGTGAAAATGACTCATTAGCAATGAAATGGAAAAAATGTGCAGACTTCCCTGCGGACATTTTGGATCATGCATACTTCTTTCTCTTTCTTTCTTTTTTCCCCCCTAAGGCTTTTCTCACTATGATTACCCAATGAGAGTTAATTACAAAAATGCACTTCATATTCAAAAGTTTTTGAAATTTCTATGAGGTTATGCCTTCATATTTAATGAATTTATTTAGCTTTCCTCAACAATAGTTGAGGTTTGCACTTTGACCTGAATCACAGCATAAGTGCCAAAAGAAAAATACTGATTTTTGGCTTTCTGAGCATGCCCAAAGATAAAATATTAGAAAGAATCTTGAAATTGTGAGTTGGCATCCTGAACTCCAGTCACTCAGTAGCTACACAAAATTATATAGTTCTCTTAACTACTTTGGACATCAGATTACACATCATGAAAAGAACAAAAACCCATGGGCACTGTGATTGAATTATGCTTAATTATAGACTTTTAAAATAATTTTCCTGTTTCTTTTAGCTCTATTTACTTAGAGTTATTAGTAGATTATTTATATCTCTCAAATGCCTTATATTTCTGGATTTTCGTACTGTTTACAGATCTTTCCAGTGTGTATATGGAATGTTTGAAATATCAATAAAGGTTTATACCCAAATGTTTAAATATGGAGTTCTTAGAAAAGTGCAGAGATAGGAAGTTATATTTAAAAGTATAACTTTTTACAGTAACTTCTCCTATGTTATAAAGTATTAGCAATTAAAACATTTAAAGGAAATTTTCTTATAAAAAGTTAATGGTTGTGAATGTCTTCTAAATACTCTTCCAACATTGGAAAGTTATTTATGTTTAGCTGAAGAGTTTTGCCCATTTCTAAGACCAAAATGGTAGCAACAGTAAACGCTCAACATACAAACACCAGCTGAGGGCACGGCGGCTCCCTGAGAGTGAATGGCACAGTGTGCCTTTAGGAAGCTGGTTCTCGAGAGTTTGTCCAAGAATAACCCTGTGTGCCAAGAAGAACCCTGAAAACACCAAGGCAGCCTGGGCAGAGTTTAAAAAATAAACTTTCCTAAAACCACATCTCACCTTTTATGATCTGAACTCTTTTCTCACAGATGCGTACTTGCCTTCTGACCTTTCTCATTTCCCCGCAGCCTGAAGCTCTACCATTTTTAGCAGCCATTAGAAGCCATACTGTTACATCTGTCATTATTAGTTAAGGGTATCATCTAACTTAAAGATACCTAGAATTTTTCTTCTTTAGTTGTTTTTTTAGCTTCCTCACTGAGGGGTCAAAAGGGCTGCCTGTAGCAAATAACCAAGCACAGAAATAGCTGTAGAAATACTTCATTTCACAAAGCCATGAACTCCCAGACCAATCTTGTTACTGCCATTAGTCACACATTTACCACATGTCTTCTATCTTGAGAAACCCTTATCTCCCCTAAGTACGATGTCATGGAAAAAAAAAAAAACTGCTTTTCAGACACCACAGCAAAAATCTTCATAAAAGAGATAGCAGGATGAAGTCGCTTTTTATAGGCTTGGATCTCTTAGGGTGCTGAGAATCTGTGAGAGCAGCTAAAGCTAAAAAGGTCTTTCCTGCCTTTCTACCACGGGCACTGCAGCTGTTAGCACTTCTTTTGTCAAGGTACAAATGTCACGAAGGTACTGTCAGTAAAGTAACACCCACAAAAAATAGCCTGGCAGTCTGGCTGGCCGCCAGAACACGTAATCATCTTGTTATACGCTGCTTGGAGCTGGACATCTGTTATCACTGTTCCCTGCAATTGCTCTTAATTGATTTGCTTCACATCAATGGAATGAAAGTTGTTTTGTTTTGTTTTGTTTTTACTGTTTAAAGGTTTAATTTCAAAACTGAAGATTAACTAAGGTGCTTAGAATGTTATGGTTCAGCTTTCCATGACTCATAAACATGCATGTCATGGGAAGAAATGGTTTCTGTTAAAATATGTTCCCCAATCCCTCATCCCATGTGCCTTCCATGGAGAAGAGAGTACATTTGAAAACGCCAAATAAATGAGAGATGTACAACATTTGCATGTTTCTTTTGATAACTCTATGAGTTCTAATTAGAGAATATTAACCATATGTAGGTAGAAACTATTAATCCCTGAAGTGATTTATTACTCTTCAAGAATATCTAGAAACTTATTACAAAAAGTTATAAAGAATTTTATTGTATTGTCTTTCCTAAAACTCTCTAATTTGATTTTGGTACAATGCCAGAACAACTAAGGGGCAATGCAAAGATGCCGTTCTCTAGGGATAGAACCCCAGGGATATGAATATTGACAAACTGCTTGGCATCATCAATTACTTTGAGAGTTGCAGTTATTATCAGCTTTAAACTTGGATATAATAATTTACTAACCTATTTGTCAGCATCTACAGAAATATGTCTTTGTCTTTGGAGCATAGCTTGTGGATACTTTTTCTGGGGACATCTGCAACCAGAGCACATACTTGGAAAATAGGAGTGACTTCTCTAGAAAAAAAAATGGCATATGCTCTTTTTATCATACAATTAAAAGGACAAATATCACAGTCATTACTTTTCCAACTCCACATTTCATATTCATATATACACATACACACATTCCCACAAGGTATACAAACTCATTCCCTTCTCCATTATTTGTAGCATCCTATCAAAACTGCTTTGCAAAGTTTATAGCAGACTTTTAACTAAAAGAAGTAACTATCAAACATGACTGACTTACTGTATATGTTCAATCAATACAATCCCCTTCATCTTAAATTATCACCATCAGTAACCCATTTCTAGGCTTTATCTTCCAAGCCTGTGTCTAATCAGTACACACATAAGAACACAATATAGGCCCCTCAACCTCATTATTTTCATACCTCCGATAAGTTTTGCTTTTTAAATATTATGTATATTTCTTACAGATTTTTATTTATGCAGTTCCTTGGCAAAAGCAAAGTAAAACAAAATAGAAAACATCACTTTCCTTGACATTTGTTTATCCCAACTGTTCCCATCTAATAATTGACCGTATTCTATGATTATAACTCAGAAATAGTCACCAAATCTGGACCCTCCTTGCCGTCTTCAATGTAACGTTCCACCTGGTACTTTCATCACTTGAACAATGGCAGCAGACTCCTAACAGTCTTTCTTGTGCCTCTTCCTCTCACTATCTTGATTTGTCTGGTCCTTTAAACTATAATCTGTTTTCTTCCTTACAAACATAACTACAGTGCCACACTTATGCACAGAGACTTCCCTTTGCCAAAAACTAATGTTCAGGACCTTTAGCCTGATGCTATTTACAATCTACTTTTCTCCAACTTCATTAACTGAACCACTCGCCGGACCAAATGTTTTCATTCTTCAATGATGTAAAGTGTACTTTTCACTCTGCCTGGAATAGATATCAGCGCCTTCCCCACCCTTATTACCTCACTACTCAAAGTGTTGTCTGCAGAACGGCATTACCCGGGAGACCACTACAAACGCAGACTCCCAGGTTCACCCCAGTCCTACTGAACTGGAATCCCTAATTAAAAAAAAAAAAAAACTCACCAGTTAGTATACACAAAAATAGTCTCTCTTCTGTGAAGCCATTCTCCTTTCATCTTCCCACTATATTCTTTCACTCCCTAATATATTCACATTCAAAAGCATTATGGATATTTTAATTATACTTGGACACTTCTTCCTTCTCTCCTTCTTTGTCGTCTCATCTCTCCTTTCCTTCCTGTTTCCCCTTATTCTACTCTCCTCCATAGCCTATCATTAATTAAGAGCAGCAGCAGTACCAGTTTTTTTTAACTTTATATAGTAATATATACCTCTGGCTATGTGCCAATTACTCAGATTTCTCCTTCCAGCATGAATTTCCTTGTAATCTTGCTCCAGTGTAAATCCTGTCTTTTCTTTGCCCAGAGTTAAATATTCTTTCTTGCTATGTGATTATAAAAGTAAAACTAGACTTCACAAACAGTTACCACTGAACCAGTGAAAGTGAAAGTAGTGATTTGGAATGAAATGATGTAAATCCAGCTATATATGGTATTACATATCCATATTCATGAAATGAATGAAACACCAATTCAAAATTTGTCATGTAGTACACTCTATCAAACTATATCTGTGCAGTTGTAAAAATTTTTAGAGGAGCAATTGTGAATTGCTAAAGTATTTCAGTTAATAAAAATATTTTATGGCATATACATGTACATATACTCCACTTGGACTAGCAATAAATACATTTTTGGTGATTAAATATTAGGTGAATATTGTTCAGAAAATTTATACTTCATTTTTCATATGTTATCCCACTGAGAAGTTCTAGATATCTATAAAACTGGCATTCAATTTGTTAAATATTTGATGACTTGAATCTTGAAATTTGCTTAGACAGGGTGAAATAACTTTCACATATTACATACTTCTGACCCTTTTGAGCTCTTTTGGCTTCAGATCTACTTTCTAACTCAAGTCCTCAGATACCTAAGGTCAAGACAGTCCTTACCAAACTTCTTGATTTGGAGCGCAGCATGTGCTCGTCCTAGAATATCTTTCTATGTACAAATCCATTGTTGAGTCAATAAAGTCTAGCCTATGACAAAGGCTCAAGTGATATAAAATTAGGGAACTTTTTCGCAAACACAATATTTACTACTGCAGCTGTAAATGGTTAGATTAAATCTTTGCTTTTCAGTTGTCTTGATTTTTATGGAAACAGTTTAAATGGGCTTTGTTAAATGGCCTTTATAATTAAGAAATACAAAATTACTGAGTATCAATTTCATGTAAGTCAATCCTTTTTTGAAAATGTACACTTTAAGGTGCTTTATTTCACACACAGGGTCTGTGTTCTGTGGTAAATGAAATTCACCTAAGCAGAAAGGATACCCATCAAATTCTAAGTAAATCATGTAGTCCTTTCATTTAATAGGTAACAATTTTTCTGCTGATTTGATGTTAATACCTTCTTATAATGTTTGTGTTTACTTGCTTTTTTTTAAAGATTTTATTTATTTATTTTTAGAGGGGCAAAGGGAGGGAGAAAGAGAGAGAGTGAAACATCAATGCATGGTTGCCTCTCACGTGGCCCCCACTGGCGACCTGGCCCACAACCCAGGCATGTGCCGTCCCTGGGAATCTAACCTGTGACCCTTTGGTTCTCAGCCCACACTCAACCCACTGAGCTACACCAGCCAGGGCTGATGTTAATACCTTCTTAATACATTCTTAGCTTCTATAGAAGTCTTGAGTCTACAATAAATTATTGGGTGATGTGTGGGTCACCAGCATTAATGATTCAAATAAAAAATGAATTAATAAGACTTCTTTTATAAACAAAGAAGTGAAGATCTGTGTCAAAGCTCAAATAATTCAAGCTAAAAATAGGTCACAATGATCTGGATATTTCAAGATAGTTTACTTTCATTCCTGAATCATGACTATATTTATGAAATTGTTTTGCTAGTGTGAACTTATATGCTAATAATTAAACCTTATTTGGTTTATATTTGATTTCTATTCATTGAACTTGGTATCCTAGAAAAAATAACAGTGGTAGAAAAAAAAAACCATGGATAATGGGGTGATACCTGAGAGAAAGGCAGAGGTCTATATAACTTGGGTGTGGTATAATTCCAGATAGCTCTGGGTGTTCTTCTTTTATCTCTTCCTTCTGCTCTCTATTGAATAAATCCACACTCTCACTCTCTTTTTTCAGCTGAAGAGTAGAATGACTTTATGCAGTAAAATCCTGTCTCATTCTTGTTTTTATAGATTTGCAATCACGTCTCCATGCTTCAGATTGCTTTTTGCCATTTAACAAGTTGACAGACTTGAAATAATTATCTTATTTTTTTTCTGAATTCCTTTTTTTCCTACTTATCATATAGGCATTCTTTGAAAATATAGTAATGGTGGCTAATAGTTATTGAATATTTTCTAACTGTTGTAGACTCTTCTCAGAAATTCACATAAACTATTTGAACGATGCCTCACAACAATCCTACACAGAAAGGATACTTTTTTTTTTTTTTAACACCATACAATTTTAATGTAGGCGGATTGAGTAGAGACCATTTTCTTAACTGCCGTGGTTATATGATGTTGCCTTCTGCTGAATGAGAAGGAAGAATATCATAATAGGAATGATTAAGGATAGTATGAAAAAGTTCTTCCTGAAGCTTAGTCACTGTGTAAAACACTATATTTGTCATCATCATAATCTTTACTATATGAGGAAACTTAAGTCTTATAGAGGGTCTATAATTTACCTCCGGTCAGAAAACAAGGATGTGATAGTATTATCTTTCAAAACAACATATTTTGGCTTTAACCCAGGAATATCACATTATATCTTTTTTGCTCTCAAGCATCATCATTGCATTGCAGTTTTTGAAGCAGTGAATAATACATTTGTTATAACTAAATAACACTGTTATATATGATTTAATTTGTTTTGTTTTTGTTGATTAATGTAAAATGAGGTATGTACTCAAATTTCACTGAAATACATTTTCTCTACTGTGTTTCAATATTTCACTTCAAATGCTAAGGCCTGATCACAGTCAAAGAATGAAACGCTGGCCTCTTCAAATGTCTCCCCTGGCTAAAAGGGAGTGACAGTCAACAAAACAGCCATCTGTTGTGATGTCTTCACACATAGTAGTTTAGAAGGTATACAAGTCTGAAGAGAAATCTGCAAACTATATTTCTAGATAGTAAATAGGACAAAGAAATAACTTTCATATAAAGAGAAGCTAAAATAATTTTTTTCAGGTCGATCTCCTTCATTTTAAAAATGAAAAGTCATGAGCCAAGAGAAAGAAAATGAGTCCCTCAAGGCTACTTCAGAGTGCTGACTATAAAACTCAGAAAAATATTCAGTTCAAGAATTGAATTAAAGATTTTTTTCTATTTTAACCTTCTTTATTTTGCTTTTTATTGAATTTATTGGAGTTACACTGGTTACCAAAATTATACAGGTTTCGGGGGCACAATTCTACATCACATCTGTACATGGTATTGTGTTCACCACCCTGAGTCAAGTCTCCATCCAGCACCATTTATTTAGCCATATATACCTTCCTCCACCTCCTCCAACCCCCTCTCCTCCTAGCACTCACCACATTGTTGACTGTGTCCATGAGTTTTTTCTTTTTCCTTCTTTTTTTTTGTTCAATCCCTTCACCCTCACCCCCAGAACAATCTCTTCCCCACCTCAACAGCTGTCAGCCTGCTCTTTGAGTCTGTCACTATTTTCTTGTTAGTTCATTTTGCTCATTAGATTCCACAGATAAGGGAAATCATTTGGTACTTACCTTTCTTTGACTTATTTCACTTAGCATAATGTCCAGCCATGACATTGCAAAGGGTAAGATGTCTTTCTTTTTTATGGCTAAGAAGTATTCTATTGTATAGATATACCATAGCTTTTTTATCCACTTCATCTGCTTCCAAATTGTGACTATTATAAGTAACGCGGCAATGAACATAGGGGTGCATATATTCTTTCAAACTGGTGTTTTGGGTTTCTACAGATAAATTCTCAGAAGTGGAATTGTTGGGTCATAAAGCAGTTTTATTTTTAATTTTTTGAGGTAACTCCATACTGCTTTCCACAGTGGCTGCACCAATCTGCATTCCCATCAACAGTGCATGAGGGTTCCCTTCCCCCCACATCCTCTCCAGCACTTGTTGTTGATTTATTGATGATGGCCATTCCGACTGCAGTGAGGTGATATCTCATTGTGGTTTTAATTTACATTTACATGATAATAAGTGACTTTGAACATCTTTTCATATGTCTATTGGCCATCTGTATGTCCTCTTTGGAGAAGTGTCTATTTAGGTCCTTTACTCATTTTTTAATTGAGTTGTTTGTGCTTTCTTCTGTTAAATTTTATAAAGTTATTTATAAATTTTCAATATTAACCCCTTAATAAATGCATCAGCAAACATGTGCTCCCATTCAGTGGGTTTTCTTTTAATTTTGTTGGTGGTTTTCTGTGCTGCACAAATACATTTTAGTTTGATGTAGTCCTATTTGTTTATTTTTTCGTTTGTTTCCCTTCACAAGGACATGTATCAGAAAAAAAATGTTGCTATGAGAAATGTCCAATATTTTACTGCTTATGTTTTCTTCTAGGATTTTTATTTGAGCTTTATTCCATATTGAGTTTTTATTGTGTGTGGTGTAAGAAGATGGTCTAATTTCATTTTTGAACAGACTATCTTTACCTCATTATATGTCTTTGCCTCCTTTGTCAACTCTGCCTCACATTTGAAGTGTACTGTCGGTGTGAAAATTTGTAGTTTTGGGCAGAATTAATCACCCTCTCAACCACCTGTTCTCAAAAGGAACCCTGAATTTGACTTCTTTCTTTGCCCCTTTCTCCTCCTCGGTTACTTAGCTATAAAATGAAATAATATCAATGCCTAATTTATGAAGCAATGTGTATCCAAGAGTTTGTAAATCACCAAATCTTAAATGTTATTATATATCATATATTTTCTTTTTCATTAAAAAAAAATCTCATCTATAGCTACACCATGCTGAAGTACCTGATCTCTTCTGATCTTGGAAAAAACTCTATACTTATTATTATAATCAATTTTAGAGTATCCCTAGCCTCAGAAATCAATTTTGAAACATAAATAAGACCTTATCATGTCTTTGTAAAATTCCAGAATCTCAAATTGTATAATGTAAAGTAACTTTTATCTCAATAATAGCTTATGGAACCTTTCCTAAATATTTCTAGATAAGTTAGACACTCACTTTTTACCTTTTAAAAACACTTGTGCTATACCTATTAAAAAACAAATATGTTATTTTTGTTTATTGGTCCATTTCTTCTACTCAAATATGAGCTCTTTAACAGCTCTTTACTTATAGGTTATCTTTAAATCTTTCTTAAATGGAGAGAAGAGAGAAAATATGTTATAAAAGAAGAAAAAAGTTATGATTTACAGTTAGTACTAAAAGGAAACAGAAAGTAAGCAAGGGCTGTACAGTACAGTTTGGATATTCTCCATTATTCTGACAGTAAATTAGCTTTTCATTTGGATGCTACTTTCTTTCAGAACAGTTTGATGCATTTTAAGTTGATGCAGTGGTGCATGTTATTAAAGCCAAGAATCATAAATTATTCCTTAAATCATTGAGTCTTGGGAAAATAGAAAGCCAATGAATCACATACCATTTGAACATTGATTTAGTGTTTGCATAAGCTTATGCTGTGTGTGGTGTACATTTGGCTCCAGCAGGTCTGCATACTTTCTAATTTGCTTGAACACTGTGTGAAAATATTCCCATGGTCCTCTTGCAAAATATGACAGCCTGACATTTTCTTTAATTACAAGACTTGATCTGTTTAATAGCACAAAATTGGCCTCCAATTTGACAGATCTCCCTTTTAAAATCAATGGTTAGACTCTAGGGCACCAGCTTGGTCATCAAGATCAATATTAGAAAAAAAATATAGCTTGTCAAGACCTCTCAGCTTCTTATTGATTCATGGGGAGCAGCTCCCAGATTGAATAATGGTATTGGAGCGCTGATCCAACAAATAGAAGCCTCTTGCATTGATTTCAGTATAGGCAGATGAATCTGTGATAAATGCCACAAGCATAATATAATTATCCCAGTACTGTAGTTAGATAAAGATGAATGTTTTCAGGGAGAAATTATATACATTTAGAAAACCTTTTCTGTTTTTAGATTCCTCAGTAAATAAAAAAAAATTAGCAGAAGTATTACCTCAGTCTTATTAGAATCATAACAAACAGTAACAAAAAACACCACTAAAAGTCATTTCATTACCACCAAAGAATAAAAGAGAAATCACCATGGAAAGAAAAGGAGAAAAATGACCATGAGAAGAGAAGTAACTCGTTATTTTCTCTTGATTAATTATTTATTTAAGTAAAAATATGTTAAATTTTTAGAAAGATTATTTCTAGAAATCATTGTTCTTCAATTCTAGTACAAGGTAATTATATTCTTATCCAAGTCACTTAATTTATGTAGTAGGTCTTGATTTCTTTGTCATATGGAAGACTAAGAAAATATTATTTGAACATTATTTTAAAACTGAGAAAAAACAAATACATACAGTTGATGTTAGCTATACTTGTATTTTATTAGTAATTATAATAAATCTGTAATGTTGTTTTATTTTCACTCATAATTAGAATGCTAACAGAAAGTTTGAAGGTAGCCACACCAATGGGAAATGGGAACTGTAGCCATACCCATGAGTATGTTTCCTTGTACAGCAAACAATAATTAAAAAAAAAAATCAGAAACAAGATTTTGTGATTCCTTAATACTTTCACAACTTTATGGATGTTGTACTTAACACTACTAAACTGTATACTTAAAATGGTTAAAATGGTTTTATGTTTTGTATATTTTACAATTATAACTTTAACTATAGAAAACTAGTTTAAATGTTTTAGTTCAGTTCATGTCTAAAAGTCAGAGAAGTACACATCAACAATCTATGCTGTAGAACAGTAACTTGGAAACACCTTTATATCGCTAGCTAATGTCTACACTAACAATGATAACTCGTTGAATGTCTGCAGTTTAATGGGCACTGTGATAGGTATTTTATTTTCTTCATTTAATTTCCATATCTCGTATTTACCTTTTAATTTTTCTATATTCCTATATTTCATGTATTTGCCTTGCTTATATAGCTTTTACCTCACCTCAGCTGTGGTGTAGGTGCACAACAACCATAAAAAGTGAGCATTATGCCCTGTCCAGGCGGCTCAGTTGGTTAGAGTGTCATCATGTACATCAAAAAATTGTGGGCTCAATTCCTGGTCAGGGCACATACCTAGGTTTCAGGTTTTATCTCTGGTCAAGGCATGTATGGGAGCCAACTGATTCATGTTTCTCTATCACATTGATGTTTCTCTCTCTCTACTTCTTTCCCTTCCTTTCTCTAAAATCAATAAACGTATCCTTGGGTAAGGATTTAAAAAAAGGGTAAGCATTATTCTACTTATGGGAACAATAAAATGTATCTGATAAGTAAATTTCTCAGTGTCCAGAGATGACAAATGTCATAGCTTGAATTTTAAATAAATTGACTGACACTTAAATTCAATTTTTGTGCTGTAACACAAAGCTTAATATCATGCTGCTTAATACCTTAAAGACCAAAAGTATATTTTTTCCCTATTACTTACGTTACATAATTTCCTAGAAACATATGATGGCTGTGGATAGAACTTTAACATTTAAGACATTGTAGAAATTATATGAAATTTTAGATTTTCAATGAACTATTTCCCATAGTTCTTTTATAAACAAAGGTAAAACTGAAACAAAAAACAAAAACCATACAATTTTCTATTTCCTATTTAGGAAAGCTAAAATCACATTGCTGACAACTACTAATAGTAATGTGAATTTTAAAATAACCACTTCATTTTACATAAAAGAAAATGTTTTTCTCAGTTACTTAAAAGGCTATATGTAATTGGCATAAAGGTTGGACATTTTTAATATAGAGATGAAAAATTAACCTAGAATATGAATTATTCACAGAATAATTCTTCAATTCTTTAGTACTATAATATTTTCAGAATACTAAATTGTTTATTTAAAGATATAATATGTAAACTTCTCAACTCCAGAAGTGAGGCAAATTAATTTATATATGAGAATTATTCTAATCAAATTACTTTCCTTACACAAAGTGTACCAAGATGACGTTTTTGGTGGGAGTGTTTAGAAGTTATGGAAGGTAACTTTGGAATGTAGGACTGTTCAAGGTAGACTCAGTCAGGGAAGATCATGCATGTATAATGCTTGACAGAAGCATTGGGTTCCTGGGGGGAGTGACAGACAGTGAGAAAAGTCCTATGTGAAGGAAGTTCAGACACTCCCATGACCATCTTAATTTACATCACAAATTTCTTAGGCTCAGCCTTTCTCTCCTCATCTCTTCCCCCAGATCAAAAACAACTTCCACTTAGCTTTGAAATAATTGTATATGTTATGATTTCCATAGTACAAAGTACATGAAGAAAGAGACTTCATGTCTCTTGTGTTGATACAGGCATTAACCTGGAAGATACTTCTAAGGGACAGCAAATAGATACAGGATGTGTTTTGGAAGAAGGGAGATTTTAAGCCATTTATAGGTATGCACACATGCTGTTTATTACAAAGCACAGTATTACTAAAGACTGAGAATAATTTTAACAGAAGAAAATATTACAATGAAGATTAATTAATGTTCTTAACATATACCCACCTTGCTGTCATTCTCAAACTTCAAATCAGTTGTAGAAAGCCTGAAACAATTAGTGAAGAGATGTGCCTCACCCCCAAATGGTAATCACTAGGACTGACGAGTACTATTGAAGCATGTCAGACACAGATTACTGGAAGGAGTGCAGGACCAAAGCTTGTCTAGCTAAGAGAGTAGAGAGTAACGCTGACATTGAGCAGCATGTAATTGAACTGGAGATGGTAGTTTGGGTCAAGATTTTCTATTCCTTTCCTCCAGTTTAGTCTCATGTGTCATTTCCTATCTTCGGTTGGTCACAAGGTTGATATAATTATGCTGCTATTAAATCATTTATTCTAATTTGCATTAAATTGCTTTGAAGATAACTGTTTCAGATTTGTAATATTAATTAATATTTGTCCAGTGATCCACTATTTAAAGTCACGTGTTCTCATTTTAAGTTTAGTATTTTATACTGTAACACTAGCTATTATAAATAAAGATGAGTTCAGTTCTTATGAAAATTATGAACATACAGGCTATTTCAATATGGATATATAGTATAACACATTTTAAAATTTAACATTAACTCTCATAAAATCAGTAAGCACTACAGAGTATATGCACTGTAATATGACATCCATACAGTGCCAGTAAATAACATAGTTTATACTGGATAAAAAAATTAATAGTTACTATAAAATTAGCATAATTGAAAAATATCTAAAAACTATTGTTATTCATATAATTTTGTGTTCTATTTCTTTAGGGTTATGAAAACATCCTGATGGCTCTGTTTATATATTATATCTTACATAATTGTATACACACACACACACACACACATATGGTATATTGTATATGCCCTATGTTAACATATATGTATATGTATGTGCATATAGGGATAACTGCAGTGCTATATACCTATATTTCCAAGTATAAATTAAATATTGTATAGCCTATGTTGTATTGTATTGTGTTACTATGTTATGATAGATATTAAATACAATATTTACATTTATATGAATTATCACATTCACAAGAAAATTCTTTCCCTGCTTTATGGCTATAAATATTTGTTTGAAAATCATAATGCACTCTGGTTGTTCCATCTCATTTTCAGAAACTTTTAAACACTGAAGAGAATCTTTCCAATATCGTTTTATACATTCTTAAGTAAAGGATCATTACTTGTTTGCTAATCATTATTGAGATATATTTCACATATCACAATAATCACTCATTTAAAGTGTAGAGTTTAGCCATTTTTATCACAGTTTTCTAACAAAAAATCATTTTAGAGAATTTCCACTGCTTCCAAAAGAAACTCTTTACCTTTTAGCAGTTATTCCCCATTCCTTCTTCCAAGGTATCTAATTTAATGGTATACAATTGTTAAATTCCCTTATAATTGATAATTTTATTTCTGTAAAGCCATAGTTTTATTGAGTTTTCTTTATTTTCATCTTGTTCATTCTAGGTAAACATTTGGCTACACTGATGCTCTTTTCAAAGACCTGACTTGGTTTCATTTACTTTATTGTTTTATTTTCCTTATTTCATTATTTTTTCCCTTCTGCTTGCTTCAAATTTAGTTTGTTGTTTTTTTCTAGTCTCTTAAGGTAGAAGATTGGGTTATTATTATTTAATTATAATAGTTAATACTTTAAATTCAAATATTAATATTATCTTTTTTAACATAGACAAATATAAATATCCTTCTGAAGAGTCATGATTTTCTTCTCATAAATTTTGATATATATTTCTATTAATTTATTTTAAAGTACTCTAATTACCATTATGATATTTACCCTGTGCCATGGGGTTTTTAGGAGAATATTATTTTCCACATATTTTTCAACTTATTTTTTCTCATATTGATTTCTATTTAATAGTATTTTGTTTGCTAACATACTTTATATACTGCTAGTCCTTTTCAGTTTATTGAGGACTATTTTGTGGCTTAACTTAAGGTCCCTCCAGGAGATTGTTCCACATGAATCTGAGAAAAACAGATAAAAAATGCATTTTTTCAGTTGTTGGAGGATATTCTGTAGATGTCTGTCTAATCTAGGTGGTTTATAGTATGAGCAAGTCTTTATTTTCTCGGTAATCTTCTGCGTAGATGTTCTATATATTATTAAAAGTGGAGTTTAATGTTTCTAATTATTGCTGTTAAATTCTTTACTTCTTCCTTTAGTTACAGCTTTGCTTCATGTATTTTGGGATCCCGTTGTTATATGCAAAATACGTTTAATCATTGTATCTCCTTAATGGATGGACACTATTTTTATTTTTAATGCCCTCTTTTGTTTCCGGCAAATGTTTTGTCTTTTATCCTATTTAGTCTGATATTAGTATAGTCACTCTAACTCTTTTGATTACATCTCCGGTATATCTTTTTTCCATCATTTTTTCAATACACTTCTGACTTTGCATTTAAATATGTCTCTTGTAAATAGCATATGGCTTGACTTTTAAAATTCACTCTGTCACTCTCTGCTTTTTGATTGGGGTATTTGTCCCGTTTGTATTTAATGTAGTTATTCATAATGTATTAGTTATTCTGCCAGTTGCTCTGTTTTCTACATATTATGACTTTTTGTTCCTCTAGTCCATGATTCTCAACTTATTTTGCATCAAATATATATATATATATATATATATATATCTTTTTAAATGTCATTGATAGAAAAAATAACTATCCATTTTAGTTTATGAAATTAATATGTACCCCAAAAAGGATGGAAAAGTGAATTTCTCTAAGTTGAATCTTATTTTTTTACTTAATAAATAAACTTTCTCTTCAAAGACACTTTTACTGTGTAAAATAAGAAATCATTTGTAGTGCAATTTTAACTTCCTTCACATCCAAACTACCACCATCATTTACATATCTGATTTATAAATTTTGGCATCCTTTGGGTGTTCTGAGAGTGGAGAGTATTATTTAAAAATTCTTCCCTGGCTTGTGTGGCTCAGTGGATTGAGTGTCAGCCTGCAAACCAAAGGGTCACCAGCAGGCTAGGTCCCCAGTAGGGGACGCACAAGAGGCAACCACACATTGATGTTTCTCTCCCTCCCTTCCCCTCTGTCCAAAAATAATAAATAAATAAAATCTTTAAAAATGTTGTTTACCAGGAAATTCCTGAAGGTGATGAATATTGTGACGACGGTGGTGATGGCACCATGAGTGTACGTACATGTCCAAATTATACCTCTTAAATACGTGCAGTTTTCTACATACCAACTGTACCTCGAAAAAGTTGTAACATAAAATAAAATGAAATGTTTATCATGAAGTTCAGTTCAACAATCCTTTTGAAGGGCCCGCAAGGATCTTGTTTTATTTAAAAAAATAACTATAAAGGAACCATACTTCAGTCAGTATAATTGGATTGTTAGCCAATGACAGGTGAAAAAAACTTCCTTAAACGCCTTGTGTTTTCATGTTTTCTACTCCGCGAGAGACATGATCTTACAAAACAGCCTTTGTTTAAACCTCTTGCTTGCTCAGGAACTCTAAAGTAAGCCATGTTAGTGATCGGTGCCTTCTTTCCCAGGTATTTCCTGGGCAAACATGCAGCCCTGAGCATGTATGATCCTTTTGTAAATGCAGAAATATCTTGGAGGTTTTCAAATTTCCTATGGTGGTCTACTTCCCTGTGATCATTCTAAATTCCCAGATAAACTATGGTTTGCACAGACTGAAATCAAACACTTTGGAGGGCAGCCAAATATCAACTTTTCATTCATAGCAAAGCAGCAACATTGATGAACGTTTCCCAGACACTAAGAGCAGGCTCCTGTCTATGTGCCAGAGTGCCTGTGTGTGTTTGTAAGGGGTGGGATAGTAATCTATGGAGCTGGTCTGTTGAAGGCTGGGCCAATGCCCTGGAAACAGAATAAGGGGAAATCAACAAACACTTGGAGAGGCTGGATGTTGGAGAAGTGTCCTTGAAGGCCATCTTGAGCTCAGCTTCCAGGAACAGCAGGCGCTTTGGGTTCAGGCTGTGTCTGAGGGCTGTACTACCCGCTGCGGTACTTTCAAGACGACTTGCTATAGTCATCGACATGTATGTCCTCACTGGGTTCAGGTACATCTAGGTATGCCAGAATGTGACATGGGAGCGTAGGAAGGTGGATGAGGAAGGGATGACCAGCTTCATGACAGAGAAGAACAGCAGCAGCACCACGAGACTGTTCTAGTTCACCTTGGCATGCCTCTGCTGGCAGCCAGCTCAACCGCATATCCTAAACCACAAAAGCACAGACTCTCTGGCCAGTACATAGGGAACTGACCGGGGTCAGCCCTGTGCTGACCTTAATCCCAGGAACTGTGCAATTTGCCACACCAGTCAGAGGGGCTGCTCCTGCAATGAAGAAAAACTCTCTTCTGCCTGGTGGATACAAATGGTAGAAAACTACATGAAGCTTGGAGCAGCAGCCAGGATACCCCCATACCTAATATGAAACAAACCAGTAATAATAGGCAGACTCTGAAGGTGACTGGCTATCCCTAGAAAAATAGGTCCTCCCTGATGGAGTGGGCATTCTCTAGGGTCTGGAGCTGCAATAGTGGCTCCTCTGGGTTCTGCCATGGCATAAACGGGGGTTCAGGGGGAGGGACCATCACTGGCTATCAGCTATTGCTCTTGGATTGGCATCCCTGATGAGTGGGTTTCTGACAGCAGGTTGCATCCAAAACCTGGGCTACAACATGGGCAGTGAAGAAAGATTTTATTTAGTTTTTGGAGAGAGGGGAAGGGAGGGAGACAGAGAGGGAGAGAAAAAGCAATGTGTGATTCCTCCTCACATGGCCCTCACTGGGGACCTGGTCTGCAACCCAGGCATGTGCCCTGACTGGGAATCGAACCAGAACCCTTTGGTTCCCAGCCTGCACTCAATCTACTGAGCTACACCAGCCAGGGCAGCAGTTTGTTATTTTTTAATAATGACCTTGGTGCACACTTCTTTTACCACTGCTGAACTCAAACCAAATAACTACTCGTTTTGGGGATGAGAGATTTCCCAGAAAGACATAACTGGAAAATTACTGAGTATGCTCTGTGGAAAGGGCTTTTTGCAGACATAAATGTGGTTTTATCTCTCCATAATCTGCAAGGTTGCTAAATTTTGGTTACTGTGCCAGTAAGTGGGAGGGGGAGAAGGAATGGGAATAGCCCTGGTTTGAAACATCACAGAGTCTATTGTCTTACTGGGATTCCATGGTTTCTCTTGGAGAGAGTTTTCATTTAGTTCTGTTACTTTCACAAATTGCAGAATCCTGAAATGGTTGACTTTTGCTCCATATTTTTACAGCTTTTGGGGGGATAAATTGTTTGCTGAGGTCCACAGTTCAGCATTCCAGAATTCAATATCAACATCTCTTTTGAACCATCACTCTACAACAATATTTCTTATCCTAATAATAATCATCATAGATAGTTTTGTTTTTCTTTTTTTGGACTTCAACCTATTTGGTATCTATTGAAACATTTTGCTATTTCTGCTCCTAGCTCTAGATAAGTACCTTATCTCTTTACTGATCACAAATTCTACACATCCCCAGTCCATTTCTTCAATCCTCTTCTTTAGTTCCTTATACCTAAGTGCTGTATTTATTTTTTGGTTTCACTGAGAAGTCCCTCATCCTTTTGTTTTCCAGATTTAGTCTTACCTTGACTAATTGATTACTACATTTCAAGAGTGCTGCCCAACAAGTACCTGTTAATGTTGAAACTCTGTTTTTAACATTGTAATCTTTCATAAATTTTCTATTTATGTTCCTGTTTACTTGCATTAATCAAGATGTTCATGACAGTGGAAATTATTCCATTCTTTTTGCCAGACTGAAAGTGTCTGCTCCACACAAATGCCAAGTTATATTAGGACTGTTTCCACCAACCTTTTAACTTTAAGAGTTTGACTTTTTGGGAAGCACCTTTCCATCCATATCAGCAAAGGTACCAGCAATGGAAGTTAACCATCAGCTTTCCTGGTTCAAACATTGTAATGGTTTTAAAATAAACAGTAGCACTAATCTACTTTGCAAAATCACAGCATGATTCAGAATTTAAGTATTGCCACTTACTTGCATTTTTCTTCTCACCTGCCTTTTTCTTTGTATGATTAAATCTTCAGAACAGATGGTAGGAGATTATCAATAAAAGGCGTTGTTAGCCTCAGTGTGAATCCACTACGCTCAGTCAAAATGCATTGCTGAGCCACCTGCTCATTTATCACATTCACAACAACTGTTTCCTGTTTTAGGCACTTTCAAACAGACCAGCTAATTTCTTTTTTTTATGGATTAAGGACTGGAGAAAATATTCCTTTTTCTAATAGCTGCTTTTAAAATACTGTATATAGCTATACATTATATAACATGTAGCTATAATTTGTTCAATTTTGCACACTTTTAATTTGACCCTTATCTTTAATGACTCATTTTATTTATATATCTCAAGTTGTTTGAAGATTCATGTTTTCAGAAAGTAAGTTTTTGAGAAGTAAAATCGGAAAATAATTTTTAACTAATCTGTAACAAGACTGGGTCAAAATTAATTAGAAGAGATCAGTTAGTATAAGATATATTTTAAATGCAATTACTTAACTGTACATGTCAGAAACTGTTTATTCCCACACCCCGCAAAGTTCTTAAAGTGAAGCCCTAGACCCCAATATTGCTAAAGATGGAGTCTTTCGGAGTTAATTACAACTACATTAGGTCATGAGGTGGAAGTCTCATAATGGAATTAATGGCATTATAAAAAGAGAAAAGGAGAAGTCCATAGCAAAGAAAGGTCCTGTGAGGACCCAGCAAGATGGTGAGCATCTGCAAGCCAGGAAGAGAGCTCTCACCAGGAGCTAAGTCATGGCAACCTTGATCTTGGACTTCCCATCCTCCATAATGTGAGAGGGTATTTTGTGGTGGCAGCAAAAACAAATTAATATGTTAATTTACATATGTCATTATTCTGA